>VDFB02132536.1:0-14519 GCA_007258455.2 Sequoia sempervirens
TAGCTTTCCTTCTAGGGTTTCATTTTTGCATGTGCCAAAATCCTTCGTTTCATGCCCAAATTGGCGAATGAGCCCCAATTTAGGTCAATTTTTATATTTTTGTAGCTTCAAATACCCTTTTTCTAGAAACTTGTTCCTATGCAAAAACCCTGATATGGGACAGATTTTCCCAAAATGATGAATGAGTCCTAGTAGGCCAAAATTTTAAGATTTGTAGAATTTTCATTCTTCATTCAAGCCTCTACAAGTTTCTAGGTGAACACTTCTTATTTTACAAATTTTTGTTCTGATTTATTGGAATTTATAGGTCATTTATTCAAGTTTTATGCATCATTCAGTTCAATCATTAGATCTTGCATTTCATTATATTTTCCAAGCTCTAGCTTGGTGGTAAACCCCTCATTAATCTCTAAACATACCCTAGGATAGTCCCTTGGTAGATCTCTTTCTCCCATCCCTATCATTTGATTGAGATCTCTAGGGCATCCTTGAATGTTAGTTGGAGAAAATTGATGTTTTATGTCCAAATCCATAAAGCATCCATTTTTCCACTAATCATTTTGATGAACCTACATTTATAACATTTCAATTTCTAATTTGGATTCCATCATCATCCTAGATCTAGCTTGCATTAACTTTGCATTAGGTTTTGCATTAGTTAATTGGCATCTAGGGTTTCTAAATTTTACATTAGTGAAAGTGCATATAGCTTGCATTTTTGCATCTCATATCATTGAAAATAAAATAAAATATTCATTTGCACTTAGGTTATAGGTCCCACAACATAAAAAGCATAAAAATCAATTGGAAAATTTTGAAAATTTTGAAAAAAAATTCCTACTAGGACTCATTCGCCACCTTGGGTGAATCAGTCCCAGTGCACATCTAAAACTAACTTTTACAGCACTAAAAACCTTGTTTCTACACTTCTATTTGCTTCCATTAACTATTTGTTTCAATTAGTTGAGTTTCTATTACATGCATTTCACTAAATCTAGCTTAAATTGGTCCATTTCATGCATTGCTTAATTCCAAATTTGTATTTACAACATTTCATCTTTTCGGTTGTTGCATAGTCTAATCAGCAAATTACCTTGTTTCAAATCTGAAAATTTCATTTAAACATTTCAATTTAGGTCATTGCATTGCACTTTCTTTACTTTTCCATGATATCATGTTTTCTTTCAAGAGATGTGGCTTTGATATGGTTAAAAATGGATTGCATAAGTACAACATCCCCTCTTATGAGTTTAATTTAGAGTACAATAATGAGGTCATTAAGAAACATGTTAGTCATCCTTCTACTATCTCTCATAATTATGATAACATCTTAGAGAAATTAGATCAATCCATTGACACAATCCTTAATATTACATTGCCTATTGGTGAGGATGGTATGATACAAGAGGATGCAAGTGTAGATAATCATAACAATCATACTTGTTCTTCTCCTGATACCTCTCCTATTAGTGATGAAGGTATCTTGGTGAAAGAAGATACAAGCATTGAGAGTCTTGATTGTCCCTCTCCTCATCCCCCTTTGGAAGATATTAGAAAACAAGAAGATGAGATCATAGAAACATTTCTAAACATTACCTTACCTAGTCTACATTCATCCCTTGCTTGTGAGAATGTTTTAGCAAAAGAGGATCTGATATCATAGATAGCCATAATTTTCCTTCTCCTAATATCCCTCCTCGATGCAAAGAGGATAAGTTGGTTTTAGAAGATGCACTTATTGAGAGTCATGAGAATATTGTTCCTCCCTTCCCTAATGCTCCTACCATTTGGAAAGATCCATTTGGTAAGCATGAAAATCATAGTTGTCCTCTTGATGCCTCCCCTACTTGTGATGAAGCTACTTTACAAAATATAACCATAGAATGTGATGAACATCTTACAAGATCTCCTACTAGGGTATATAGTATGGCACAAGAGAATGAGACCTTAGATAAAATGGACAATCAAATAGAGCCTTCTCCTAATATCCCCACTATTGATAAACAACAAAATCCAACCATTGATAACTCCCTTACTTGCGATGAAGTCATTTTAGAAGAACCAATATATGAAAGACATGAATATCTAGCTTGGAATTCTCCTAAAAACTCTCCTCCTAGGGAAGATATCATGGTGCAAGAAAAAGATAACATTGACAATAGTGATATATTTTCCTTAGATGAAGATGATGAAGTACCATTAGACTCTCCTTCACTAAGGGAAGTTAATATTATTCAACCTCAACTCATCCTTTACCCCCCTTCACACAAACCACAAACTCAAAAAAAACCTGAATTCATCCTCTACCCACCTAATAATAATGTTTCGCAACAACCGAGTCATAATACCGTTGCTCATACATATAACACTAGAAACAATCTACAACCAAGACAACCAACCCCAACAACCTTACCTTTTCCTAATCCTATCTTACCCGGTCCTCCTCATTTTCCTTCACATAGCGGGAAGGAGTATGATCTTGTTGAACAACTTAAGAATACTCCTAGAAAGATATCCCTATGGGACCTATGTTATGAAATAACTTGCACAATAGAAGAATATGATATGAAATATGCTGCAAATACCTGATAATAACTGAGAATAACAAGCCACTTCGAGGGGGAAAACCTCCAAATATCTCTAATGAGAACACACTTCACACTTGATGATGAAATAAGACTCACAACCTCCTATATATACCTATTTATGCCAAGGATATCACCTAGGCTGACTTAGACACACCTATATAAGACCCAGGCTGACCACAAACAACTAAATAACAATATACTAATGATAATATGACTTAATAGAGAGTTAAGATAGCCCTGAGTCGACTATTACATAGCACGATTCATAACCCAATGTACAATAATATTAAAAGGGCATAGCATGCCCCCTTCTTCAAAAAGAAACATTGTCCTCCAATGCCCCAATCAAGTTGAAACTTTTGAATGAACTCCTCATCTTCCCATGTGGCGCTCATAGGCTTCCTTGGATGAGATGTGGTGATGAGTTCTATTATAAGTGACGTGGAACGAAAATGGTTGTAGCTGGCACATCAAACAGGAATGCGTTTGAGTGGGAATATTATGCTTAATTACCTTCTTGAGGAAACATAAAAGCGGATGTATCTTGCTTTGTTGTTGGTGGCAACTCAAGCATAGAGGCAACACCAGATCTTGCATGATTTGGTATGGACCATAATGCTTTGGAGACAACTTATTATTCTTTCTTTGTTGCTTTTAGTGAGATTTGCTTATATAGCTGTCCTTAAAGAGACCCAATCCCAACTTCAAAACTTCTTTCCACTCACGATTTAGTGCACTTTTGTTGTTGTTTCATTCGATTTTGTGCCATGGTTAAATTCTCTTTGAGTCCTGAAAGTACTTGTTGTTGATGAAGAAAGTGGTCTTCTACTTCCTGAACTCTTAGGGACACCTTAATTGATGATGTGATGGAAGGAGGATGATATCCATAAAGTGCCAAAAATGGAGACATTTTTGATGAGCTATGAAAAGAAGTGTTATACCACCATTCCGCAAGTGGTAGCCAATCTACCCACTGAGACTGTTTCTCTAAAGTGAAACAACATAGATATCCTTCCAAACACTTATTAACAACCTCTGTTTGCCCATTTGATTGAGCATGGTATGAAGAGCTAAGAGCCAATTGAGTACCCAAACATGAGAATAAATCTTTCCAAAAGTGACTAGTGAAGATAGGATCATGATCACTAACAATAACTTTAGGTGTACCATGTAGCTTTTAGATATTCTCCAAAAAAGCTTTAGCCACTACACTTGCTATAAAAGGATGCACTAATGCAATGAAATGTGCATATTTAGTGAGCTGATCAACTACCACCATGATGACATTATGAACTTTAGATTTGGGAAGCCCTATGATGAAGTCCATGGATACCTCTTCCCAATGCTAGCTAGGAATAGATAAGGGTTGCAAGAGACCTGGTGTCTTAATTGTCTCCCCTTTATGCCTTTGACACACCAAACATTCAGCCACAAATTTTTGAACATCACCCTTTAGCCCCTCCCAAAAGAAATCCTGCTTGACTCGATGATATGTCTTCAAAAATCCTGAATGACCACCCACTGGAGACTCATGCAACTCTGTGAGAATCTTGTGTTTAAGAGTGGAATTCTTGCAGAGATACAAGCGCTCTTTATACCAAAGAGTATCTCCCTTCCAACAAAACTTATCTGAACTACTAGGATCACTTTTTAATTGCTTGATGAGATTACTTGTCACAACATCATTTTGCCACTCTACTTTGGCTTCCTCCACCCAATTTGCTTGTAATGTGAAGGAGGCGCACAATAAGGCTTCATCTTTCTCATCCTTCCTTGATAGTGCATCTGCGACAATATTTTCTTTCCCTTTCTTATATACAATCTCAGTCATATCCAACATCTTAGTGACCCATTTTTGTTGCTCTTGAGGAAGATGATGGTTGTTCCAAAAATATTTTTAGGCTATCATGATGTCTTAACTTAGCAAAATGTCTACCCAATAGATAAGGCAGCCATTGTTTCCTTTGCATGGGTATTGCTAGCATTTCCTTCTCATAAATAGGTTTTTAGTTGATTCTTACCCTTTAATTGACGACTT
The DNA here is from genome assembly GCA_007258455.2 of Sequoia sempervirens. Classification (NCBI taxonomy): domain Eukaryota; kingdom Viridiplantae; phylum Streptophyta; class Pinopsida; order Cupressales; family Cupressaceae; genus Sequoia; species Sequoia sempervirens. The sequence goes on from VDFB02132536.1 coordinate 4,627, forward strand.
TGAAAAGCAATTGGTCAACCTTCTTTCATGAGCACTACTCCTATCCCATTTCCAGAAGCATCACATTCCACAATGAATTCCTTGGTGAAGTCAAGAGTGGCAAGTACTGGAGTTGTACACATAGCCTCCTTCAATCTCTCAAATGTTGTATTGGCAGACTCGTTCCAATGAAAAGAATCCTTCTTCAATAGAGTGGTGAGAGGTGCTACTATACTACCATAATTCTTCACAAATCTTCTATAGTACCCTATCAATCCCAAGAATCCTCTCAGTTTCTTAATGGTTTTTGGAATAGGCCATTCCATGATAGCCTTAATTTTGTTAGGGTCCACCTTTACTCCTTCATGTGAAACTATGTGTCCCAAATACTCCACCTCTGTAAGACCAAAAGCACACTTGGATGGCTTAGCATAGAGTTTATGATCTTCAAGTATTTGTAATTCTTGGTCCACATGTTGCAAATGTTCTTCCCAAGTCTTGCTATAAATTAATATATCATCAAAGAATACTAACACAAACTTTCTCAAGAACTTCTTAAAAATGGAATTCATCAAACTTTGGAATGTAGATGGTGCATTAGTAAGACCAAATGGCATCACCAAAAATTCATAATGACCTCATGAGTCTAAAATGTTGTCTTACAAATATCTTCCTTCTTAATCCGAATTTGGTGATAACCAGATCTAAGATCTAACTTGGTAAAAAACATAGCTCCATTTAATTCATCTAGCAAATCATCAATGACTGGAATTAGAAACTTATCTTTAATGGTGTACATGTTGAGCACTCTATAATCTGGACACATGTGCCAAGTATCATCCTTCTTACGTACCATCACCACAGGCGAGGAGTAAGCACTTTGGCTATGCCTGATGATTCCTACCTCTAGCATCTCTTCAACAATCTTTTCTATCTCACTCTTTTGTATGTGTGGATAATTGTAAGGCCTGATGTTCGTGGTTGGATCCTTGGGACTAACTGTATGGCATGATCATGATCCCTCTTAGGAGGAAGTCCTTTAGGCATATCTCCAAGAACAACTGAGTGACGATCAATTATAGCTTGCAAATCTGGATGAGTAGGAGTATTAGATTGAGAGACTTCTAATGAACATAGTTGGGCCCACAAATCCATCCACTCCTTTCTTAAGCAACTTTTGCATTTGATGAGAGCTTACCATTTGTGGAGATTTTTCCTTCAACCCCCTTAGCTCTACTATCCTTCCTTCTTATTGAAATCTCATGAATAGTTCTTGGAAGTTCATCTCAATTGTTCCTAATGTAGTAAGCCATTGTACTCCCAAAACAATATCTGCTGCACCCATGGATATCGCATACATTGGGGTATCAAGTTGATAATCTCCCATGGATAATTTAATGCTATGACACTTCCCTGAACAACTAACTGTACCACCATCTGCAATCAAAACTTGAAACTCTAGAGCTGGATATATGAAACAATTTAGATGAGTAGCTAACTTTTTGTTGATGAAATTATGAGTACTACCTGAGTCGATCAACACTGTTACCTTTTGCTTCTTTAGGAACCCCACCACCTTGAGAGTTTGTGGAGCACTAAAACCTGAGAGTGCATGACAAGAAATGATTGGTTGAGAATCATGTGATTCCTCATTTGACTCCCTTTCATCTTCTAGTATGGGTTCCTCCTCTTCTTCCTCATTGGGACCTTCAATATAAAACAATTTCTTTTCACTACATTTATGTCCTCGACTATATTTGCTATCACAATTGAAACACAATCCTTTTTGCTCTTTTCTCCTCAATTTGTTGTGGAGTCAACTTAGTAGGTTGTGTTGAATATCCTTTCTCTCTTGTCACATTAGCCCTTTGCTTCTTATGAATCAAATACTTCTCCTCTACCCTGCTTGCTAAAATAAAAGACTCATTTATGGAACTAGGGATAAACATCGTACCTCATGTTGAATTATCCTTGAGACCACCCAAGAATAAGTCATTCAAGTTTTCCTCGTAATTGTATCCACCCTTAAGGATAGATTTTGGAATTCTGAATATAATCCTTAACCGATCCTATTTGTTTGAAGTTTAGCTAAATGGCTGAAGAGGTATGCGTGCGCTATTGCTATATTATTGCTTAAGGTTCCTCTAAAAAATTGACCATGAGGCCAATTTGAGCCCCTTTTTACTTGATGAGTGCAAAAAGCGATACAAATGAATTGATACGGTTCGGATATAAGGAATCCATCGTGACCTTTTGTCCATTTGGGATTTGGTGTACTTCAAAATTCTCCATTTGGTTTATCCATGTTAGAGGATCCTTACCATCAAACTTGTGCATATCCACCTTTGGAAATAAATTCCTAGATCCCATAGGAGTACTAAAGCTTGTGTCAGTAGTAGCTGACCTAGAATTTTCACCTTGGCCGCTTGAGAACTCCTTTATTGATTCAGCCCTGTAGGTGCTTAACATGTTTCGTATGTCCGATATATCTCCTCTTAGGTCACGCATATCCATCTTAATTGAGGAAATTTCTTCCTTGACCTTATTGATTTCCTCATTATGAGTAATATCCTCGATTGTTTCACCATCCTTATCAGGAGTCTTCCCCAGAGTGACATTCTTTTTACCCCTTGTTCCAGGCCCCGGCATGATGGAAACCACTAATGTTGAAATAAATCACACAAATGAAACTTAAATTATCTCAAATTTTTACTGCAATCTTCTTTATTATGTCTTCAAAAACCCAATAAAAATTAGACTCTAATTCAACAAGATGTGCGAGATATGTAGATTCTAAAAAAATAGTGTAGAAACCCTAATTCTGCAATAATTCACTTAATTCTACTCCAATTCTTTTGAAATCTATACTGTAGCTTTTTCAATATGTTCTTCAAAAACCCTTTAAAAATAAAAAAAAATTCACCAAAATCTGAAAGATATGCTCTTCCCAAAATCGCCTCTAAAATTGAGAAAACCTTGCCTCTATGGTGCCAAGATCATGCTCTAATACCACTTGTTATGAAATAACTTGCACAATAGAAGAATATGATGTAAATATGCTGAAATACTTGATAATAACTAGAATAACAAGCCACTTTGGGGGAAAATCTCCAAATATCTCTAATGAGAACACACTTCACACCTTGATGATGAAATAAGACTCACAACCTCCTATATATACCTATTTATGCCAAGGATATCACCTAGGCCGACTTAGACACACCTATATAAGACTTAGGCCGACCTAAACAACTAAATAAAAATATACTAATGATAATATGACTTAATAGAGAGTTAAGATAGCCACAAGCCGACTATTCATAACCTGATTCATAACCCAATGTACAATAATATTAAGGGCGTAGCAACCTAATTTAGAATTCACCTAATTATCACACTATGCTTCACACAGCCTTGCAACAAGTTGTGGTCCCTTATAGTGAAAACTTGAATGACATAGTAGCCATGATTCAATGAATAAATGCTAACATTATTTTCCGCCAAAGTGAGCTCCCTCCTTTGAAAGTGCAAAACAAAATGATGCCTTCATGATAATAGTCGGCTACAATAGATTAGGAATAAAAATAACCCTCGTCGACAAATAATTTTCCCTTAATGTTTGTAGTGTTTCCCTTTTGGATAAACTTGGCATGGATAAATCAAAAATTCAACCTGATTCTTTATCTATTAAGGGATTTGACAAAGTAGGAAAATGACCGCTCGGTGTGATCACTTTGCCTATTATAGCTGGAAAGGCCAAATTAGAAACATTGATCCATGTTATTTGTAACAATCCTTCATATAATATCCTTTTGGGAAGGCCATGGATTCATGTAATGAATGAGGTGCCTTATACCCTTCATCTTAAAATGAAATACATATACAATAACAAAGTGTACACACTTGAAGCCAACCTTGATCCAAATATTTTTTTGAGCATTGAGAAAGATAAAGATAATCCTTTGAAAACATTGACACCAACTATGCAAGTAGAACCCATGCAACAGAAATACAAAGAAAAACATATTGAGGAAGTCACAAAGCTATTAGAAGATGATTGAGGTTCCTTAAATTTCACACCAACATTCATGGGAGAATACAAGATCATAAACAAAAACTCTGAAAAGGGAAAGGAAAAAGCAGTAATGTCAACACAAAATTTGGAAAACCCTTCGAAAGCATTCACCTCAACCACTTTAAATGAAACAAATTATACAAAAAAATTTGGTGAACTTAACTATGATCAACCACTAAATCCAAAAGAGATGAAGAATATTTATGTAAAAGGTTATGAAATGATGAAACAACTTAGTTATAGTGGAAAAGGATGTGGTGCTAGAGAACAAGGTATATGTGTCCCTATAGAGCCTAACACGCAAGAAACAACTCATGGTCTTGGTTATTGTCCTCTCATAGAAATCAACCCATCAAAAAATCCTTCACCTAAGATCAACACTCTTACAAAAGATTCTTCTAAGTCAACTTTAACAATAGTGCACCTTGAACTGATAGACACTAGTGGTCTTGGTTGTTATCCTTTGCAAGAAACAAAACAAACAAATAAATATTCACTTAATGTCAATGTCATCACACAAAACACTAATGATTTGAATTCGTTTGATTTTACACCCTCCTATAAAGGAGAGTACAAAATATCACAATCTAAAGAGTCTTGTGTAGGTGTGACATCTTGTACTAAGCAGGAGACATCTTTGTCACAAAATAACGAAACATCCTCTACCATTAATCAAGAAGGTATCTTGTTGAGACTCCTCCAAGATCATTTGATATCCCTCCCTTCATGAACATGAAAGAGATTTTACTACAAGAGTTCATTTTGTGCATATCATAGAGTTCATGGTCATGCTACTAATGAATGTAAGGCTTTAAGTGATAAAATTCAACATCTTAAGGGGTGTGGTGCCCTCCCTTGTGTTGAAGCACCTAATTCCTCTAATTTATACTAATTTTTTACACAAGCATGCTTCTCGTCAATCATTTTGGCTCATCCTTGTCCTGCACTAAGTGGGGGCAAGGGGTTAGGTAGCCTTGTCCTCGTATGTCACTTGTCATCTCTTTTGGCTAGTTGATCACCTTTCATGTATATATAAGAGCAAGCTTGGGATGTGGATAACATGCATTAAGTTGACTCACATGTGACATACTTATTCATGATGTAGTTCAATTTAGAAACATATGACTTGGCATAGGGCTTTCTGAATAAGCTCTCATGACTACTTTAAAGCAATTGCTCATGATAATGGTGTTAGTAACCACTTTAATGTGTGGGAATACATAGACACTCATGTTTCATTATGTGATTTTATTTCTTCTTGTGATGTGTCCTTTTCTTCATGGTGTGATTGGGCTTGATTCCCTTTGAGAGCGTGATATTTCTTTGATTTTTCCTCTCTTGGAGACATTAGGCACAATGTTCCCTAAGAAGAGACCTTACATGAACTAGGTGAAATCCATTTGAACATTCCCTACACTATTTTGCATTTACAATACATGTTATATGGCCACCTTGCATAATACACCTTGCATGCCTATAGAGCCAACTTGTTTGTCCATGAGTTTCAAGCATACAAAGTTTTTCTTGCCTCATGGAGCTCAAAAATAGTTTTGTGTGTTTCCTTATTAAAGTTATCAGGAGGTATAACTTTGGTATGGTTTGGTGGGAAGTTGGACGAGGGCATGACTTTCCCTTAGCCACTCACGTGTGTGTGGTGAGCACATACTAGTTGTGTTTGTATGTGTCTCAGCCTCTTGTATTACTCACCCAGCAGATAGTCTGAAGTTTTGTTGCCTTAGAGTGAGTGTGCATCTTTTGGACAATCAACTTAGATTTGATCCACATCGTGTTGGAAAAACGGTCGAAGCTTGATCCACCTTGTTTTTACTTTTTTACTCATTTTTCTTTCTTTTAGTTATTGGCATTGCATGTTTGCATATCTTGATGTTGCATATTATACACCTTGTGTATGTCCTTTTTGTGCTTATATCAATTTGACGTAAGATCTCAGATCCTAGGGGCTTGACCACCTCCTTGATCTCTGTTATCCTAGACCATCCGCATTAGTATGATTGGACCCCTCTTGAATGTCTAATTTAGTGTGATTTTAAGGAAAATTCATCCTCTCACTAAAGTGGGGGCTAAATGTAGTGTCAAAAAATGTCGTCGTGGACATTTTCACACTTAATTTGGGAATAGTTAATGATAAATTGGACATAATTTCACCTTTATCTAGTGTTGTGATGTGTTTTACACATCCACATTAGGTATAGGGCCCATTTAAGCTAAATAAACTTAACTTTTCCCTAATTTAATGTTGTGAAATGTATTTATTTACACCTTCACATTAAATTTAGGAGGCTTGTAAACTAAGGTGGACCTAATCTAATGTTTTAATGTGTTTTACACATTCACATGGGATTTAGGGCCCTTCTAAGCTAAATAGACCTATTTTTTCCTTAATTTAGTGTTGTAAAGTGATTTATTTACACTTTCACATTATATTTGGGCCCTATTGAATTTATGACCTTTATATCATCATTAATAGGCCCCTATGACCCTATATTATGCATCTCAAGGCATATTTCAATTAAAAACCTGACAAAATCAATAAATAAACTTAATTCACACACTCCCCAACACTTTAGCAATCAAAATGGGCTTTGTGGGACCCATTTTCCACTTTGGACGAATGAGTCCCATCTAGGTGGGACCCATTTTCCCAGCATGGGGAATGAGTCCCATTTGGCTTATTTTAAAGGTTTTAAGTTCGAAAAATTGGGCTTTAAGTTCAAATTTTATGTATGTTGGCATTTGGGATCTAATACACAAAATATTAGATAGATTTCCTATATAAATGAGCTTTCAAATCATTATTTCATCAAGAATTCATGATATCAAGTCTAGTAGTCAAGAGTTAAGCATTCCAAGACTTCACAAGATCATCTAGAGAGCATTCAAGATCATTTCTAAGGAATTCAAGAGTAAAATTCTTCATCAATTATTGCATAAATTCAAGATCCATCATCATGTCAAGCATATCAAGCATCAAGCATTTTATTGAGCTAGTGTTGTGATGTAGCATTGAAGATACAATATCAAGCATTATTCTATTCCTATTGTCAAGATCAAGATCCACATCCTTCATGGCCATTTCATGTTGAATTACAAATTTACAAGACATCATTCACAAGGCATCATTCAAGGTATTCTTGTCCATGATTCATACTCTTTGTTTCATGTTTCATGTCTTCATTCCATTCATCATTTGGTTTAATTACCTACAAGGGGTTTGACCAAGGCAAACCCCTATTCCCTAAGAATCAATACTTTTTTTCTCTCTTTTTGTAATTGCAAATATAGGTGCTTTGAAGACTTGAAGATCATTGAAGATTTGGTTACAATCTTGGAGAAAGTTGTTGGAGTTCTCCCCATTTGCAAGGTCATAATCTTCACCAAAAAGTCATCCACGGCCCTGAAATCAAAGTTTCAAATCTAGAAATGAAGAGGAATAGAAAGAGTAGACATTGAAGACTAGATTTAGACTTTGAAATTCCATAAAACCCTAATTGGACTCATTCACCTAGATTGGAAAATGAGTCCCAGTTTAGGTCAATTTTTAGATTTTTGTAGTTTCGGATACCCTTTTTCTAGAAACCTGTTCCTGTGCAAAAACCCTAATTTGGGACTGATTCACCCAGAATGGCGAATGATTCATAGTAGGCCAAAATTTTAGGATTTTTAGAATTTTCTATTCTTCATTCAAGCCTCTACAAGTTTCCAAGTGCACACTTCTAATTTTACAGCTTTCTATTCTAATTTATTGGAATTTATAGGTCATTTATTCAAGTTTTATGCATCATTGAGTTCAATCATTAAATCTTGCATTTCATTATCTTTTCCAAGCTCTAGCTTGGTGTTGAACCCCTCATTAATCTCTAAACATACCCTAGGACAGTCCCTTAGTAGATATATTTCTCCCATCCCTATCATTTGATTGAGATCTCTAGGGAATCCTTGAATGTTAGTTGGAGAAAAGTGATGTTCTATGTCCAAAACCATAAAGCATCCATTTTTCCACTAATCAATTGCATGGTAGTGGAGTGTGTATTAATTTCTATATCTTATTTGAGGTAAATGGTAGACCACAACATATGCCAGAATTGTTTCCATTTATTTACTAATACCATATGCTCCATTTGTTAGTGATCACACTTACGAGCACATGTATACTACTTTATAAACTACAATTTTTAAGGATGATAGTTTGAACTCTATAACTTGTAATAGTTTGTTTTGGTTTAACAAATCCTTATTCAAGACCACCTTTTTATGATGGTATATCTTTGAATCCTTAAATATGAAAATTGTTAGAGTAATCATGCATTAACTAATAATTAATTAACCTTTAATTAATTATTATTCTAATTTATTCTCATGCACTTAAGTTAAACTTAGGACTTATTTATTTAGTTAACTAAGTGTTTTTCTAAGTTAATTGAAGTGATCTATTATTAGATCATTCTATCTCATCACATGTGATGTTGACACTTGTCTAGATCTAATCCCTTTATCTTTTATGGTTTCTCCTAAATAGCACTCAACCCTCATTATATTATCTCTCTTCTGATCTCTCAAACTTTCATATCATTTTGATAGTCTCTTGCATTCTGTAGTTTTTTCTTCTTGAGGAATATTGCAATTCTTTGTTTGTAGATCTCTTGTGTGGAAGGTTTCTTTGTTTTTTGTTTGATCCTGTGGCTAATGTTTTTCACAATTCTAACATGGTACCAGATTTAGTTGTACAAACTCTCGTGCAAGGCCCCTTCAAGACCCCTTTGTGCCCTAAAGGAGGTCTTTTTTCTTTTGGCCATAACTTGGGCATATGATATTAATTTTTGGAAAATGAGATATTATTGAAAATTTGATTCTACCAACTTTCTAGTGGTGTGGGTCTCATCACCTTTTTTTTCTAGTGCAATCTATAGCCTGTTGAAGTCAGAGGTGTTATTTTCAATCTTGAGCTTATAACTTTTGACCTGTTTCTCCATTTTTTGCAAATCTAGTGGCATTAGAATCATCTTTTAGAGCTCTTCATAGTCACCGATACTATTTTTATAGATTTCTCTCCAAGTACATTTTATTTATTTATTTGTGTTAGCACACTCTAGTGAATTACTTGGATGTCTTAGCTCCTAGAATCTTCTCGTTTGCATTAGATGACTCATTTTTGGCTATTCTTAATGTATTTCCAATATTTTTTCCTATTTGGGAATTGTAGACATATTTTTCATGTACATTCTCTTTTGTAGATGCACTAAGATAAAGTTCCATTCTGGTGCACACATCCTGTTGTGCCTTTTGTATTCACACTATGACATAAACTGTCATGGGGGGGTTGATGTTTTCCTTTGGTTTGCCATCACACCTTTGTCAAGTGAGTGTCCCCTTCATGATAGTAGTGAATCCTAGTGATTCTTGCCTCATGCATGTGTGCCTTAATTTTTAGATCCTTTTATTTGTAGGTTCTTTCTCCTACATGCACTTCTTAGTTTCACACAGTTTAAGTGTTCATGTCATGGATCTCCCTTGTCAACATTATGGGGGGGTTCTACTATTGGTGCTAATGCTTCCTTGGTTTCATGAATTGAGTGATCTACATAGCTAGTTCTTGTTCCTAAGTAATTTTAGATGCAGTTTGTTGCAAGTATAAGTAGCTTTTGTTGTCATTGATGTTTGTACTTGAGTAAGATGGTTGCAAGAGTGTGGTTGATGCTTTGATTAGTTGCATTATGTTGTAATTAGTAAAGCTATTGGTGTCAACCTCTAGTGTTGCTTTGATAAGCTTCTATCTATGGTTGTGGAAGTTTTGAAGATGATGAGAATGTGTCTCTAGTGC
>VDFB02132537.1:0-18072 GCA_007258455.2 Sequoia sempervirens
AAAAGGATGACAATTTGTTGCCCTACAAGAGGATGGTGGATGACTTCAAAAAGTACTTTGTTGAGATCAAGTTTGCACAAGTTCCTAGAATAGAAAACAAAGCTGCAGATGCAATAGCCACCATTGCTTCTCTCTTGCAGATACCTTAACAACAAAGACGCTATGAATTTATGGTAGAACAAGTGTCCAACCCAGCCTATGAAGATCTAGAATCCCAAGTGATATGCCATATTGTCGACCCTCAAATTTCCCTCTATGAAGAGATCCATACCTACTTGCAAGACAATACCCTTCCAATTAACTTATCTTGAAACCAAAAATGAAACTTCATTCGACAAGCGGCTCACCACACCCTAATAGTTGATGTGCTTTATAGATGAGGTTTGGATGGTACTCTTCTTCGGTATCTAGAACGTAACGAAGCTGAAACCGCTTTACAAGAGGTTCACGAAGGTATCTGTGGCACACATTCAAGTGGCTTAACCTTAGCTAAGAAATTATTATGATTGGGGTATTACTGGCCGAATATGGAGAAAGAGTCATTTCAATATGTCAAAAGGTGTTCCAAATGTCAAATTCATGGAAACTTGATACATGCACCGGCACAAGAGTTGCATCCTTTCACAACTACATGGCCTTTTTGTCAGTGGAGATTGGAACTTGTAGGTAAGATTCACCCCTCTTCCTCCAATGGACATAAGTTTATAATCACAACCACATAATACTTCACCAAGTGGATTGAATTTTTTCCTCTAGTCACCATCACCAGGAAGAAAATCTCATCATTCATCCTAAATTATCTTGTCTGTCAGTATGGTGTTCCTCAATCTATCATTACAAACAATAGTCGACCCTTTAAGAATCAAGATGTTCAAGAGATCTGTGAAAGATTCCATATCCAGCGTCAGTTTTCTACACCTTACTATCCCAAAGGGAATGGCCAAGTAGAGGCCTCAAACAAGATTATCCTAAAGATTTTGAAGAAAACTGTCAATGAAGCTGGACATGATTGGCATGTTCAACTAAACCTGACATTGTGGGCTTATAGAACTAGTATCAGTACCCCGATAGGAGCAACACCCTATTCTCTAGTCTATGGATCAGAAGCTATTCTACCTATTGAGGTTGAGATACCATCCCTACGTGTGTCACTTAAAGGGATGATTCAGATGAGGATTATAGAGTATCTAGGCTACAAGAATTAGAACTATTGGATGAACACCGAAAGCATGTAGTTGATCACCTAAAAGCTTATCAACAAAGGATATCTAGGAGCTACAATCATAGAGTAATACCTAGAGCATTTCAGGTGGGTGACTTAGTCTTAAAAGAAAATCCCCGTAATCAACAAGATCGAGAGAAGGGGAAATGTGAACCTAACTGGTTGGGTCCCTTTGTTATAGTATCAGTCTTTGGATCAAGAGCATATTAGTTATCCACACTAGAAGGGGATCTATTTGATGAACCCCTCAACAGCTTGCATCTCAAAAGGTTTTACACCTAGCTCATCCAGTGCATTGGTAAAGGTCTTGGAAAAATACCAAAAACATCAGAAAATGTCCTGAAGAAATACAAAAAAAAAAAATCAGAAAAAGGATTGAAACAGTAAAGAAAAAAGATCGTCCTTTAGTGAAAACCACTTCAGTGGCGCTTTGGGCAAGGAACTTGGTGAAAACCTAGAAAATAGGTGCCTTGTGTACAATAAGCACTCTCCATCTATCTTGGGATAAGTGACTTGCTTTGCATCATTCATCCATCATGCTTCCATCTCTGTGTGTATCACGCTTCCATGTTTGCATCATAGCTTGATCTAGTGTTTGTATCATGGTATCCCCTAGTATTACTCAGCCCATTCTAAAAATCATTTTTTCTTATTGTATCACATTGGGGGCATGTCCTACATTAGATTGGATTCTTTTACATTCTCAAGGTCAGAAAATTGAAAATCCAAAAACATTCAAAACATATGAAAATCAAAAAATAGGTCAAAAGGAGTCAAAAGTTCAAAGAAACATAGTTGTCAGTCCAAACTACATCATCTCGAGAAACTTTGAACCTAGGCAAAGGAGTGATGCGTTATCTGAGAAATTTAGGTTAAGTCTTTTAGGTGTATATGTTCATATTTTTGTCTTGTAAATCTTGGTCATGTCGTTCGTCGAACTACGCGGTCTCTACATGTATAACATAGGCAAGGATAATTTGTTGATCAACCCCCAAGGCCCCTAGGATAGGTCTTTAGGTTAGGTCTTGGTTGTCATGGTCGTGTCTCACCCTAGACTGGGGGAAAAATCCTACACTCACTAGGGGAAAACAAACTTTGAGCTTGAACGAACAAGAAAATAGTCATCAGACCAATGTTACAAACAAAAACTTCAAATGGATGGTGATCTTTCTAAATCAAGGGTTTATCACGTTAAACAAAGAAGTTCAAATTGTTCTACTTTTATTTTTGTTATCATATCTCTCGAGTCCTTGATGATGTATCGAACTAGAGGAACAAGGAAGGAGTATGATTCTTCTTTTTCTGTTGTCTGTGAGTTTATCATTATTACTATGAAAGTTGTTGTGAGACGTGCACTACAAAGTATCATTGATGACATTCTGAATTTGCATAGGAAAAAGATTAACTCTTGCCTATTTATGCAAGTAATGCTCAGGTCATCTTGGTTTAATTATACTTAGATGCTTGTGTTAACTTGCAATTTTAAAACATCATGAAAATAGTACTCAGGTCATCTTGGTCAAAAATATGCCATCGATGCATGTACTCACTTTCAACATTTTAAAGGCCCAATGATGATAAAAAGCATGACAAATTGGTTAATATAAATGACAACTTTTGAATACGAGATTTGCATAGTTAAGTTAGACTGCATTCATGTTAGTATTGCATGTGTATTTATGGGTTTTTTCAACACTGAAACAATTTCACAATGGTGTCATCTCTATTATTAATGGATTGAGTACACTGGAAATTAACCAAAAACACATTATTCTCATTTAGTTGCACATTAGTTGCATCATCATTTTCATATCTTAGAAAACATTCTCACATCATTTACATTCATACATTTCATCATAATATTTGCCTTAGAAAATACAAAAGAAAATAATAAAGCACATACATTACATATCGTTTCCAACATCAAAATCATGTCATCCACTATGCTTAAATAAGTGAATCTCTTTAGATTTCAAAGAAATTTGGGAAATATGTCAGAGTTATGAAGCTTAAAATATCAATCTACTGCAGTATTCCCACAACTTTTGGAAGTTGGACAGACTCACTTATTAAAGCTTAAGGCCTTGAACATTTGAAATCATCACATCACATTGCATAATTATAATCATCACATCACATTGTATAATCATAAATCACCTCACATTGCATTACATTAGATTGCATAATCATAATAAATCACATCACATTGAATAATCATAAATACATTCATCACATTGCCTAATCATTATCATCACATAAAAATTAAATAAATTCACAACATTGCATATCATAATAGGGAAATAAAATGCATATCAACATTTGGATCATAATCACCACTGCATATCATATATCATAAAAAATGTCATAATGTCCAAGTGTACAAGGATATCCAAAAGTAGGATGAGATACATAAAAGTTAAAAAGGGCACTGTATCATGGGAAATACATCCTCAATCTCACAAACGGTGTATACACAATGTCCAAGGAATATCATAAAATGCTATGTCGAGCTCCCACTAGATGTTATTGTTCTCATGGAACTAGTACCTCCTCTACCCGATGGACCTACACCTGGATCTCTCCTATCTCTAGGAAATGGCTGCGTGACACCCATGCTGATAGTTCAAGAATGAGATCTTCTAGAATGAGACTGTACAAAAATCTCTCATCGCTTAGGAGGAACCAACTCGTGATATTTCCCTTTGTAAAACTGTAGCTCTTGATAAATGTGTCAGATCTCTCTGAAGAAATATGTTGTACCTGTAGATGGTGTCATCTATTGTATCCTCTCGGAAATGGCCTCATCTTGCTCTGTTAAGTGTCTAAAGGCATCCCTCTCTAAAGTAAGTATGATCATCTGTGCCTGCAACTACTATATCTACTGCTTATTTGTCCCTCTATTAGTCATCAAAATATTAATTTGTACCCGACACTGCCCTAACTCATCCTGAAGGGACACAATTTGTGCTCCAGCTTGCGCTATCTCACTCTGAAATGACTAAAACTTTTCCTGCAAAGCTGCTATCTGTGACAACTACTGATGAGAGGGTATCCCAATCCAAATCCTAGAAAGCACCACCTGAGCTACGGTACCACTCCTCCTACACCTCGAAACTAAAAAATCAAATGGATGACTATCATCTAAAAAACCACCCTCTGCACCACCATCATCACCTCTGCAAACACCCTCCCCACCATCATCACCCCCCTTGTCATCTCCTCCCTCTCCATCAACTGGTGGTATTGGCTCCTCTGGATGAGTAAATCTAGGAAAGGGATGCGCGTGGAAGAACTCTGAATAATCCTTGATCATTCCGCTATTTGTAATATACAGAACATAATCCCATAAACCTGGTGTCAAGGTATAGTACTATTTACAAGCTACCTCATATGATACACAGGGGCCCCACTCTAAAACATCCTATCATTTCTATGCATAAGGGAAACTCCTAGGGGCATCCCCTGAACCCATCCAAATTGTCAACATACGAGTCACAAATACAGGTATCACTCAAGCACAACATGTGTCCACCCAATCAGATAGCAGGATAATAACATATATGGCATCTCTAGCTGATCCTCTGGCCACTGCTCACAATCCAAGTACAGACACCATGTGACAGTCTCCAAATCATCCAGAGCATGCCTCCAATGGGAAACCTTGCCCAACTTATGCTGGACATGTGGATTGCTATAACTAAAAACATAGGGTCTCCCCGATGGTTGATGTCTCTCTCCCATGGGTCGCGTGATGGCTATATGCTCTCATGCCCAAGTTTGTAGTAATGTGACGCCACATGATAGGCTCGTTGCCTCGTAATAAACAACCTTGTGTGAATCTCGGTATAGGCAGGCTAACATACATGAGCCCCATGCATACCTAGTACCATCAAGTGTCATCTGTGATAGCACATGAACCCAACCTGTTGAAAATCCCTTTGACCTACAATCAGGACAAAGGAATCCACCAATGAATTCAGAAAGCACACATGGAAAAGAATCATATCTGCTAACCATCTCTATCCAAGGAATCCATCAGTCTATAACATGATCATCTCAGCATAACCTCCACAATGCAACTATCCCACCTTGCTCTATCTTATCATAGACCACTATCTCTCCCATCAATGGGATTCATAGAATAGGATAGACATCCTTTGGAGTCACGGTCATCTCTCTAGTTGGTAAATTAAACATGTTATGATCACTATGCCATCTCTCCACCAATGTTGTTAGTAAACCTCTATTGATTCTATATTGAGGAATATCTAACAAGGAAGTCAACCTACAATGGGAGATAATCACTAAGTCGGCTAAGGACAACTAGCAGACCATGTTCTAGGTCTTCAAGAATCACTCTCTAGACTAGAGTACATCTCCATCTCCCTAATCATGAACACAAATCAGTCAATCAATAGCATGTTCAATCAAGATTATCAGTCAATCAATGTCATGTTCAAATCAAGACTATCAGTTATTCAAGGTAATGTGTAGCTAATCAAATTAGTTTCAATCATGATAATCAAATCAATTAGAACAATCAACATCTCAATCAATCAACCCATCATTCCTTGCCTATCATGAGGATGATCTACTATCAATCAAAATATCATTCCTCGCCTATCATGAGGACAATATGCTATCAATCCTACCATCATTCCTCTCCTATCATGAGGATGATCTGCTATCAATCAAACTATCATTCCTCACCTATCATGAGGATGATCTGCTATCAATCCTACCATCATTCCTCGCCTATCATGAGGACAATTTGTTATCAATCAAACCATCGTTCCTCACCTATCATGAGGACGATATGCTATCAATCGTACCATCATTCCTCACCTATCATGAGGATGATCTGCTATCAATCAAACTATCAATCCTCGCCTATCACAAGGATGATCTGTTATCAATCCTACCATCATTCCTCACCTATCATGAGGACAATGTGCTATCAATCAAACCATCATTCCTCGCCTATCATGAGGAAAATCTTCTATCAATCAAACCATCATTCCTCGCCTTTCATGAGGATGATCTGCTATCAATCAAACCATCATTCCTTGCCTATCATGAGGATGAATTGCTATCAATCCTACCATCATTCCTCTCCTATCATGAGGATGACATGTTATCAATCCTACTATAGTTCCTCACTTATCATGAGGTTGATACAACATTGGTTCTATTATTTGATTCTCACCTATCATGAGAATCAAATCATCATACAAAACATCAATCAAACACTGCACATACCACAATCTGACTGAAATCAATCCAAAACATGATAAACTGATGACTCCTAGGCTTCAAGGACATCTTACGAACATCACCCCGAGGGCTTTCCGCAATCACACCCCGCAAAACGGGTCAAACAACAAGCTAAACCACCTCAAATCAAAAAAGATGAAAACTTTCCAAGGCAACAAGAGGCACCATTTGGGACCCCAAAGGTGCCAAAATAGAGTTTGCATCTCAAAAACATGTTTTTCAAGCTTGCAAGAGGTGCCACTTAGGACCCCAAAGGCGCCAAAATAGAGTTTAACTTCAAAAAATTTCATTTTCAAGCTTGCAAGAGGCACCACTTGGGACCCCAAAGGCACCAAAACAGTGTTGGAGGCCAAAAACTTGAATTCCAAGCTTATAAGAGGCGCCATTTGGGACCCCAAAGGTGCCAAAACTCTAAAAACACCCAAAAACATTCATTTTCAACCTTGCAAGAGGCACCATTTGGGACCCCAAAGGCACCAAAACTCTCAAAAGACTCAAAAACATTAACTTCACCCTTGCAAGAGGCACCATTTTGGACCCCAAAGGCGCCAAAACTCTTAAACCACACAAAAAATGATTTTCAAGCTTTCTAAAGGCGCCAAAACTCTCAAACACACTCAAAAATGACAAAAACATCATCCGAACATGCAAAAATAACATCAAACGAGCTACAACACCTATCTACGATGTTCAAAATATCATTAAAAGGCAAGAAAATGACTAACAAAGAGGTTTCTCATAAAGCGTACCGTAGGTCTAGAGGTAGCAGGCTGATCAGGGTGGCGAAGATGCTCGAAATGATGCTTGTGGTATGGGATCACCATCTTCCTCTAAGCTCTCCACTCTTCAACTTCTCCAAACTCAAAATGTAAAAAATGAATCCCATTTGACCACTTTTTACGTTTTAAGGGTAAAATGGAGGGAATTATGGTGGGATTTATTTCCCATTTTTACCAAAAAGGAGGGGTAATTAATCAACACTATTCAAAGAAGGAGCATGCAATGACCTTTTGGGAGAAAAATCATCTCTGACATCAAAATATCACTGAATCAATGTTCGATCATCATCATAATCATCACAACACCATCACCTCATTCCAACATTTCATTTTAACATCCCCACATTCATCAATTTATCTCTCGAGGGGATATATATCCATCAATACCTAAAATTCAAAAGTCTGGGGCATGGTCTGTGGCATCAAAATCTTGCATCATCTGGGGCATCGAAATATTTTATGAGCATCGACATAAAAAATTTCTTTGAAGCAACGTGTAAACACATTACTTCAAAGAGGGGAAAAATGTATACACCTAAAAATGGTCATCATATTCAATTAATTAAATACAACCTATTTGATTAATGCTTCATTGCCTGTCGTCGGGATCGACGTTTGTGTTAAATATTGGTTCTTCGAGATCAACAATAGATGATTAGATGTGGTACCTGAAACGTTCGTTTTGATGGTGCGTTCGTAATCCTGGTGGAATTGGGCGTTTCTGGCTTTGTTGTGCTTATCGTAGGGATCGTTGATGGGACTGATTTATTGAGTTGGGTTGTCATAAATTCCGCATTGGGAGAATCGTGGTTTGTTCCTTCACGATAGGTTTGGACGTGGGTCTTTGGAACACCGCACGTTTTGGATCATAGGGTTTAATGTCGCGTGGGTGGGTCTTGGGTCATGGTTCGTTGGAACGATAGGGATCTGGTTTGGGTAACGGTTATTATCACAATTTGAGTAAAGTTATTATGTAGGTTTATCTTAGGAGCTTGGACCTTTCATGGAGTCTTATACTTAGTTTTCATATCATGTGTTACTTTGCATGCTCATCTTAGATTAATTAATTGCTTCATAGTTACATTTTATCATCCCTGTTGCATCATAGTTACATTCTAGGTTAGTTTGTTTTATGTGGGCAATAATGCGGGATCATGATGGGCCAAAAAAGTGGCAATATAGTGGGTATGACTATTCGGAAAGCTTTTTTTTTACCCAAAATTGATGAAATGAAAAGGGTTTTTAAAGGAGATTCTCTAAACTTTTCCACAAATATAAGTATGCTCCTTTACTTTGAATTTAATAGAATAAATTGTATTCATTTTATATTCAAAAATTAAATTCTTAATTGATAGACTAATTGAAAACATCTATAGTTTGAAATGGTATCACATTTTTTAGTCAAAATATGTGTCACATTCTATGCTTAGCATATAGGATTAAAAAGAAAGAATTGAATTTCATGAAGTTTTGACCAAGTTAAGGTGGTCATACATCTCGAGTTTTTATATTTTTAAAAAGTTTTAATAAAATCCATAATTAATTATTTACTTGGAAAAAAAAAATTACAAAAAATGCCATCACATCAGGACATGAGTCCTCTACTTATATCTAAAATTTTATAAAAAAAAATGTTATCATTTTATTGCGGGTAAATTGTTCAGACGGACACCTACTTATTTTTCCTTGAAATTTAAGTACTATTATTATTGAAATTTCAAATTTTCACCAAATAGATTTTCTTTTATTTTAAAAAACCTAGTAGTTTAGAAACTACATTCAATTTGCTACAAATTCTATTCTCACATATTTTTGAAATAAAATAAGATAACTTATTCAAATTTTTTACGACAAGTTACCTAACTCTAATTTTTTTGCCATAGGGCCTATTTTTCATGATGATCTGCACATACCCACATGTTTTACATTCAATGCGTAGCCTCAATCATGGATAGTTCACTATAGTTACATATCATCTCACTCATCTTCACTTGTTCATCTATCATCAACATCATCTTTCATTTATCATTGTATTCATCATCAATTCCATCATCTCGTTTCATTTAGAAGCATACCACTAATCCTTTCAGCACACATTTGCACATAGAAATCATCTTAGCTTGCATATTAAGCATCAGATATCATTTTCTAGGTAGTCATTTTAACAACCTTTGTGCCCATAGAAATATGAGGGCCAAACGGTTTAATAAATCCCTAGAAATACAGGACAACGATACGTATTTGAAAGATTTGATTGTATTGCAAATAGAGTAGTTTTACTTGCTTCAAACTTTGAATGTAAACCATCTCATTAAGTTTTGTGTTGACATTAGAATACTCTCCACATTTGACACATGCACATAAAGTATTGAAAGGAAGTACTACCAAGCAATGCTAACAACAATATGCTACAAAATAAAACAACGATGTTAGGTGAAATGGATGTCACCTTCCCAACAAGATGCCATCAAGCATGTGAAGGGAGATGCGAGCTTGGAAGATTGTAGATGCCAATGATGCCACAAAAAAGAGAGGAGAAAAACTAGCATAGTATCGGCTTGGAGCTTTAAAAATGGTGGAAGTGCGATGAAATGCTCAAGAAGTGTGTAGGATTGTGAAGTGAGATTAAAGAAGTGTGTGTAGAAGATCAATTGAAAGTGAGATAGTATTTTGATGGTAAATAGGAGCCCAAAAGAGACGTATGAGGTTGGTCAAGGGTGCAAGGGAATTACAGTTCATTGTAAATAGAGAGGTGTAACACCTCTATAGATTACAGAGGTGGGAATCGTGTTAGGACAATAGTGCATCATTTAGACGTCTGCACACCACACTAGTATCCCTGACATAAATTCCCCCACTAACACTATAGATAGTCTCCAAGTGGGAGGAAACCGGACATGGATGAGGTGGAATAGAATCTTTGGGATTGATTTTTCTAAGGTAAGGGGTGTATATGGGGAATTTGAAAGGGGTGAAAATTCACTCCATTATAGGTTGATGTTAGGAAAGTTGATATCTTGATGATATATTAAGATGAGGATTAGAAGTACTAAGATGAGGATTATAAGTAATGATTATGGTGGAAAGATGATTTTTGATGGTCTACAATATGTTATATGCTCTTGTTGCTCATGAGGAAGTATGTGTTGTTGCAAGAAAGTTCTAGCCTCCACAAGTTGATGAAAAGCTTTTATTCTAGGAAGTTGTGTTGAAGGCTATTTGGGAGAATGATCCATATTTCTCCACTCTTGGAGATATGTTCATGCAATTTTGGATTCATAGTTTGTATTTTGTGGATGTTTCACTCCTATATTTTTAGGTCACCAGTGTTGGTGAAGAGGTTTCTATTGATTACAAAAGGTTGGCAGTGATGTTGGTTGTCTGGATTAATTCAAAAAATTCTCTACAATTCTCCACATTGATGTTTCTTCTCTTGTGGCTTGGTGAATGTACTATTGGTGTTTGTGTAGTGTCTCAATTTATTTTTCATGTGTTGACGTGGTCCCCAATATGTCTTGATAATATATCTGTTGATTATGTCTTTCATTCTTTTGGGATGAAGTATTATGTTCCTATTTTCATTGTGGTGCTTGTTGGTGGAATGTAAGTATGAAAGAAGTATCTGGAAGTTCTTTTGGATGTTCATGGAAGATTCCTTTTTGATCTATACATCAATTATTTATCTCTTTTGGTGTTGCATTGTGTTTGAGTTGGTTCTCTTAGTTTTTTGTTGATGTCTGACCTATAGGGTTTGGTATATTGCTTGTGTTATGTACTTGAGGGTTTTTTCCAGCATATAAAGTTGTGTTAACATGTATTTAGGTCTTTTCCTATCTTTTTGAGGACTGCACAGAGTAAATTCAATTGGAAGTATATTTTTGGGATGACTGTTTATGTACTTCATGCTTCATCTACACATTTCCCTATTGTCAACTTCAGTTGATGTGTGCCAACATGTGACTTGTTTGTGATCACATTGGAAGATGTGATAATTGTTTTTTTGGTCCTCTCTATCTTCAAGATAGGACCTCTTTGCACCATATTGATGTTTTATGGATGAATTGTTGAGATTATTGTTTATCATCTTTCTAGCCAACCTAATTGATATTTTATGACCTTGCAAAAGATATAAAAGGAAGATCAAATAAATTTCAAGTTGAGAAGTATGTGGAATGTATTGAAGATCTCACAGAAGAAGTGTGAAAGTATGTGGAAGAAAAATCAAATGTTCTTTAATGCCTCAATCAGTAGAGTGTATTGTTGACATATGTTGTAAATTTTAAATCTCCATGTATCCTGCTCTGAGATAGTGAATCTCATTAGGTCCTTGCATCTTCCCTTGGAGTTATGCACTTTAATCTCCAAGTCCTCTATATCTTTCCCTAAGGTTGTGTGCCTTAGTTTGAAATTCTTTTTGGTAGTAAACCTTGTTGTAACTTTTGTAAGCGGTTAGCTTCATATATTGTGAGTTAACTCTCATCATGGATTTTCCCTCATTGGGTTTTCCATGTAAATCTGGTGTTATCTTGTGGATGTGTGTTCCTTGTTTTATTTTTATTTATTTTTGTTCTAGTAAAATTATTATATATTTTATTGTTGAGGGTTGCTGACCCTATTAAGGAACTAAATTTCTATATCTTTCTTTGTTGTTGATCTGTTTGAGGGTTTCTAATCTAGTAAAGAAGTTTGAGTTTGCTAAAGGGATTATGTTCTAAAAAGATTGATTCACCCCCCTCTCAGTCTCAAGGAGTGTCCAATAATTTGTATCAGAGCCAATTTCCTCTAAAGAAGCTTAACCACTTGAGGAAAGGTCTAGTATGGCACATGATGGAGCTTACAGAGGTCCTAGGATTGATGGAACAAATTATAACTTTTCAAAGTTGAGAATGGAATGCCATCTAGAATGTCTAGGGTTTGGTGTTTAGCAATATGTCAAGGATGGTTATACTACTCCTACTACCCCTCCTACAGATCTAGCTGAGATCATGTTTTATGAGAACAATTCCAAGGATAAGAATGCTATCTTGTGTGGGTTAGCTGATTTATAACTTCTAAAGGTAATGAGCTGCAATTTTTCTAAGGATGTATGGGAAAAGATGAGCATCATCTATAAAGGAGATAATAAAATAAAGCAATCCATGATTCAAATCTTCAAGAGTAGATTTGAAACCTTAAGGATGATAGAGGAAGAAGGAATTGATAGTTATATTCTATGGGTGGATGAAGTAGTTACTGACAGTAGAGGTCTTGGTGGAGAATTGAAAGAAGATGAGATTGTGATGAAAGTTTTGAGATCTGTCCCTAAATCTTATAGTCATAAAGTATCTACTATTGAATATTCTAAGGACTTGGATAAGCACTCAGTAGATGAAATGTTTGGTGCTCTCACATCCTTTCAAATGAGAAAAATTAACAAAGTTGTTCAAAAGAATGAAGCAACATTCAAAACAAGTAACAAGATAGAAGATGAAGAAGCTGATTAGGATGATGACTTTGATGAGATTGAATAAGAATTTGTGATAAAATTAAAGAAAGGCATAAAAGAATAAAAAGGTAAGTTACCTTTGAAGTGTTTCAATTGTGGGAGGATTAGTAATTTTTCATCCAAGTGTCCTTATAAAGAATCAAATGATAGTAACAAAATTGATAAGTTTAAAAGAGGTTTTTATTCAACGAAAAGTAGTTTTTCTTCAAAAGATGAGGATAATGTCTTAAACAATGAAACTCTATTCATGGATTTGAAAGAAAAAGAAGGGTGATATTAGAAAATGTAAGAAGTATGGTACTTTGTAGGCTAACAAAAATAATGAAATATCATGCTTGTGTGGACTTCCTTTCATAAAAAGGAATAAGTAAATGCTTGGGTGACTAACAGTGGTTGTTATAGCCAAATGATTGGTGACAAGATAAGGTTAATTGGTATTAAGAATGTTAATGGTGGAGCTGTTAATTTTGGTGGTGATGAGTTAGCATAAATTTGTGAAAAGGGTGCTAGATACCAATTGATGGAAAGAGAAAAACTAAGGATGTCCTCTATGTGAAAGTTCTGAAGCATAACCTTCTTAATGTTAGTCAGATGTGCATCAAATGATACAATCATACATTTCATGCTAATGATTGTGAATTCAAGAAGGAAGGGTCTAGAAGATTAGTTTTTGAAGGTACAAGGACAAATGAAAATGTCTATCATCTAAAAGAAGAAAATAGAAGAATCTATTTACTGGCTTAGTACGGTGAGTGTTGGCCATGGTAAAAAAGGATGGGACACACCAAATTTGACAATATGGTAAAGGCTAGTACTACACATGCAATGAGAGAAATTCCTAAGATAATTAAGCCTACAAACACTTTATGTAAAGAGTATCAAATGGAAAAGCAAACAAATACAAGTTTCAAGAGCAAGGAGTGCTCTTCTACTATACCATTGGAGTTGATTCACACTAACTTGTGTGTACCTTCAAGAAAAAAGAGTCAACAAGGTAAAATATATTTCATGTTACTTATTGATGATTATACTATAATGACTTGGGTGAAATTTCTAAGAGATAAATTAGAATCTTTTGATAATTTTAAACCTTTGAAAGTAAATGTTGAGAATGAAATGGATGCTAAGATCAAATGCTTAAGGTCAGATAGAGGAGGTGAATTTACTTTAAATAAATTTGAATTTTTTTGTGAGAATCGCGCCAATTACAGGAGTTATTCTATTCCCCAGTAAAGGCTCAGAATAGTAAAGAAAAAACCGAATTCTCATCGAAGAACTATTGAAATATTGAGTAACAATATGTGTATGGAAAAGAAGCTTATTCAAAGCCATGCCCATTTGGAACTGGAGGACTGGAAGAACATGGGCATTGTGGCACCAATGACTTCAAACCGGCTGGCCCGTTCTGGCTTTTAAAAAGCAACTAAGACTTACGTGAAAGACATTTCCCAGAGCCCGAAAAGTGCGGGTGAAGGATCTGACTACCGTCAAGGATGCTCTACGAGCAACCCAGCAGACCCGAAAAACGACCAGCTGTGGGATAAACTAAGAACGTGATGCAAGACTTTGCATGAATCGCCGCTACGTGGACTTAAAACGAGGAGGCTACAACCAATGCCGAGAGCACCAGCAGGAACGGACGAACTCTTATTACGCAGTTCAAGTATTAGAAGCTCTAGAAAAAGTCTGAGACTGGGAGGAACTGGCAAAAGCAGAAACGAAAGAAATAAATTGTATTTACTATCAAAAGTTTACTTCAAATTTTGTTACTTTTAAAGATGATAGTTGAATAAAGAAATAGAAGAGAATTGGATCAAATAAATAATTATCATGGGGAGTATGGTTCCTGTATAATAAATCTTATAGGAACAAAGTGGGTGTTTTGAAACAAGCTAAATGAAGATGGTGAATTCATAAGGAACAACAGAAGATTGGTGTGTAAGGGTTATTGACAAGTTGAGGGTATTGAATTTTAGGAAAAAATTTCTCCAATAGCCATAATGGAGGAAATAAGGAGGATTTTTCTTTCTTTTGTTGTTCATAATAATTTCAAAGTCTATCAGATGGATGCCAAGTTTTCCTTCTTGAATGGTGATATAGAGGAAGAGTTATATATTGAGCAACTAGATGGTTTCTAGTTCTTAGAAGATCCATATATGGTGTGTAGACTCAAGCTCCTAGAGCTTGGTATGCTCGGTTGGATACGTATTTACTTCAAAAACTATTCAAGAAAGGTACTATAGATAGTAATATTTACATTAAGTTTCAAGAAGAGAAGATTTTGATTGTGGTTGTATATGTTGATGACATCATATTTGGTGGAGATAATGATATGTGTAAGAAGTTTGTAGAAGAGATACAAAAAGATTTTGAGATGTCTATGATTGGTGAGTTTTCTATATTCCTTGGGCTTCAAATTTTTCATGTAGATGATATTATCTTTATTTCTCAAGCTAAGTGTGTAAAGGAGATGTTAAAAATTTTTGGCATGGAGGATTCCAAACTAGTAGGTGCTCCTATGGTTACTCTAGTTGTCATTTGAGAAAGAATGATGGGTCTTAGGAGGTTGATAAAACTCTTTATAGTTCTATGATTGGAGGTTTGTCAAGTATTTGACTACCTTTAGACTTGCTATTATGCATGCATTATTCTTGGTTTCTAGTTATTAAGATAATACTAGATAAACTCATTAGAAAGTGGTGAAAAGAATATTAAGATACTTGAAGGGAACTTCAGATTATGGTTTATGGTACAAAAAGTATGATCATTTTTCTTTGAATTTTATACTAATGTAGACTGGGTAAGATGCGTGGATGACTAGAGTACTAGTGGAAGTGCATTTTTTAGGAGACATATTGGTCTCTGGTTCACTAAGAAGTAGGACTTAGCATCCCTATCCATAATAGAAGATGAATATATTGCAACAACCTCTTGCTGCATCTAGGTTCTTTAGACCAAGAAAACTTTTAAGGATATAAAGATGGTTTATGATGAACCTATTCATATATTGTGTGATAATACCAGTGTAATAAATATTTTTACAAGAGTCTGATGATGCATTCAAGAACCAAATACATTTCTACCTAGTATCACTTTATAATGGAGATGGTTGTAGAGCAAGAAGTCAGAATGCAGTATGTGCCTACTAAGGATCAAATTGTAGATATCTTCACTAAGGAATTTGAAAAGGATAATTTTGAGTATCTCTAATAGAAGTTAGGGGTTATTTCCCCTCCTTTTTCTAACTAGATGTATAAGTGGTGCATCTATACATGAGGATAAATTCATGTCATATCTTTTTCTCTTAGATTTATGGTGGCTTCCTCTTAGGGGGAGCTAGTAGTGGTTGTTGTTGATAGGGGGATCATGTTAGTTGCTTCAAGGAGTTTATATTCATCAAAGGGGGAGAAGCTTGAAGAGGAGAAAGAATGTGCTCCTTAGGGGGAACTTGAAGAAAATGTGCAATTGTTGAGCATGTGTAGTTGGCTGAAGAAGTCTTTTTGATCAAAAGGAGAGAATGTGTAACTGTTGTTTTTAATGTGTAGATGTGTATGACCCTTCGTTCTTGATGTCAAATGGGGTGAGTGAGAAGGTTTTTTTTCCATCAATACCAAAGGGGGAGATTGTTGTCAATAATTGTCATTGATGTGAACACTTGAGGAGTTTGTTGTTATGTCAACACTTGGTTGTATTAATGTTATGGTTGTCAGAACTTGGGAAGATTGATGTATTTTTGTTTGGTGTTGGTTGTCATTATTAAGAAAATTTAGTTTGGGCTATCGTAGTGTATGGTGGATTTTTACTGATGTTTATGGTTGGATGTCATTCCTTGTTTGATGATAATGAAAGAAGTATCATATATGGCTTCTTCCAGTAGAGTTGATATATTGATGATATATTAAGATGAGGATTAAAAGAACTAATATGGGGATTAGAAGTATTGATGATGGTAGAAAGATGATTGGGTATGGTCTATAGTATGTTGTATTCTCTCTCCTATTGCTCCTAAGGAAGTATGTGTTGTTGCAAGAAAGTTATCACCTCTGCAAGTTCATGAAAATTTTTTGTTCCAAGAAGTTGTGTTGAAAGTTATTTGGGAGAGTGTTATGTATTTCTCCACTATTGGAGATATGGTCTTGTGCTTTGTGATTTAGAGTTTGTGTTCAATTGATGTTGGACTCCTATATGTTTGGGTCACTAGTTTTGTTGAGGAGGTTTCTGAACTAATTGAAAAAGGTTGGCAATGATGTTGGTTGTCTAAATTGATCCAAAAAATGATTTTTATTTCTCCCTATTGATGTTTCTACTCCTATAGCTTGGTGAATTTTCTCTCAATGTTTGTATAGTGTCTTAGTTTAGTTTTCATGTATAGAAGTGGTTTGCAATATTTTTTGATATTTTTATAATCTCTTCATTGTCTTCTATGCTTCTAAGATGAAGTCTTTTGTTCCTCTTTGGTCTGTGGTGGTTGTTGGTGGCATGGTAGTATGAAAGACATATTTGGAATTGTTTTTGGATGTTCATGGAACATCCCTTTGTAATTCACACATTAGTGGTTGATCTATAATGGTGTTAAAGTATTATGTTTGAGTTGGTTCTCTAGGTTATTTATGGATGTTTGGCCAATAGGGATTTTTATCTTGCTTGTGCCATGTGCTCGAAGGTTTGTGTTAGGATATGAAGTTGTGTTCAGATGTATTTGGGTCTTGAACTATCTTGTTGAGGACTGTATTGAGTAAATTCAATTGGAAGACTTATGTTTTTGGGTTGATTGGTTATGTGCTTCATGCTTCATCTACATGTTTCCCTATTGTTGATTTGAGTTGATGTACACCAGTGTGAATTTTTTGGGATCACATTGGAAGATGTAATAAGATTTTTTGGGTCTTGACTATCTTTTGGATATGATCACTTTGCACCATATTGATGTTTTGTGGCCGACTTGTTGATATTATTTTTTATCTTCTTTCTAGTAGACCTAATTGATTTTTAATGATCTTGTGAATGATATAAAGGGAAGATCAAATCAATTGAAAGTTGATAATTGTGTGGAAAGTATTAAATATCTCGTAGAAGAAGTGTGAAATCATGTGGAAGATAGATCAAATGTGATTTAACACCTTAGTTAGTAAAGTGTATTTATGACATCTATTGTAAATTCTAAGTCTCCATGTATCTTGCTTTGAGATAGTGAATCTGATCAGGTCCTTGAATCTTGCCCTGGAGTTGTGTAGTTCATTCTACAAGTCTTTTGTATCTTTCCCTAAGGTTGTGCACCTTAGTTTGTAATTCTTTTTGGAAGTGAGCATTAT
>VDFB02132538.1:0-38836 GCA_007258455.2 Sequoia sempervirens
TAGGTTATATTGGTGAAGCAAAGCACCAAGGAGGTCTTACAAGGAAAGGCCTAGAGCAGGAATCAGTGATTGATTCCTCCAACCCCTCTCCCTATTAGATTGGTATCAGAGCAAGCAAAAGATTTGTGATTGATCTTGTATGTCAGAGAAAGAGTCTAGTGGTTCTAGCATCATGGTGACAAATGCTGAGTTGGCCAAGAGGGTTGAAGAAATAGATGAAGACAATAGGGTATCGAGAGCAAAGTTAGACCAACTTGAGCAAGCACTGAATGTTATGCAGTTTGATGGAAGAATAGCAAAAGAAGAAGAGGTTGCAAAGGAGGATAGAATCCCTGAACCTGACCCTATATTGAAGGAGGATCCCTTCTTGAAAGCATTGAAGGCTTTGAGTGGAAAAACACTTGAAGGAGTACCATTGTTTAGTGGAAGATGGAGGCTGATTTGGTTATGGATTGGATAGAGGGAATGGAAAACCATTTTTGAGAGTGTGATGGAGTCCTTTGAAGCACAAAAGGTAGGGAGTGGCTAAATCAAGACTAGAGTTCTACCTTAACTTGGTGGAAATTCATTTTAGATAGAGAGGAGAGAGAGGGAGAAGGAAGGCAAGCAGCGTATCTCTGCTTGGGAAGGGAATGGTTGCCAAGGTGAAAGAAGCATACCTACCCTACAAAGACTATGAAATTCAGTTGCATAAGAGGAGACAAAGTTTGAGGTAAAGAGATCAGGATGTGAGTTCTTATACTGAGGAGTTTCAAAGACCTTGCATGAGGTCCAATGTCACAAGGGATGAAAGTATCAAGGTGGCAAGGTATCTCAATGGTTTCAAGTGGAACATTCAAGAGGAGATGGTTCTCTTAAACCCCAAAATAGTGCACCAATGTTATCAATTGGCATTAAAGATTAAAGAGAGGAGTAAGAGGAAGCAAGATCAGACTTCTAAGGGAAAAGGCAAAGGAAGAGATCAAAGAGGACAACATGGTGGCTACCAAGGTAGAGGCAATGACCAAAGAAACCAAGGAGAGTCAAAACTCATAGAGCATGGAGGTGAAAAATCTACAAGAGGTGGACATAACCAGGGTAGAGGACCTCAAGGAGGTTCAAATAGAGGAAGAGGAGCAGGCAGGCAGGAGCCTTTCCTTGTATGTACCTACTCTAGGCCTTTCCTTGTAAGACCTCCTTGGTGCTTTGCTTCACCAATCTAACCTATAGGTCCCTACTCATGACTAGGTGCCCCTGGTTTGTCTAACCAACCCCTCTTCTATCATTCATCAAGATCATACATTGACCTTCTTGCCCCTCCTAAAGTTTGGACCACATCCATTACCTCCACATAAAATTGGACATCCTTCGTCTTCATGGTTCCCATGCCATGATATGGTTATGCAAATGAAAATGAAGAAAAGTAATCATCTCCTTATCCATTGGCTAGAAGAATGCATGCTTAATGTTTTGATACATGATATCAGAGCTCTCTTTTGCTCTCATGGTTGAATATCAACATCTAGTATGGTGGGCCTCCAGAGTTCTAGTCATCTTTCTTCCTCTTCCACCAAATGTTGTCCTGATCCACATGTCTGCTAGCCTAATTGGCTTTGTTTTTGAAAGCTGAAGTTTCTCTTGAGTCACCAGTGTAGCTCTCTCTACCTTTCCAAACTCTTTCATTGCTACAAATCTTCTTTGGGATTTAGTCATTTGTACCACGTGGTTGATGTGCTTTGAATCCTTGCATCTAAGGGGTTTAAAACCTTAGGGGCCTTAGATGAGAAAAAGAAGTAATGTTTTTCTTTTCTTTTTATGTGAGGACCTAGTAGTGAGATAAAAGAGGATTGTATAGAAAAATGAAAAAAGAAGACATAAAGATTCATGGACCATACTATATCACCTACATGCTAGCTAACAAGGACATGAATGTAGTAGATTTAGGTATGATAGGGGTATTGCAAGGTATATTTGAGGAATATATAAGAATGAAGAAGAATTCAATGGATCAAATTAGTGTCAAATGTTTTCCTAAAATATCTCACACACCCTATTAGGGAATTTAATCATTTCTAAGCATTTTCCACGTCCTATGGGAAAGTTTGAGGAGGCTCCAATAGTTGAGGAAGTTTGGCCGGTAATTATAACTTCTTTCCATGCAATCATGATTAGTTAGAGAACATATAAGGAAACGATGAGAGCTATGCAACAAATGAAGAGAATATAGAATTATTTTGACCTAGTCTTAAGCATCTCCAAGCATCTAGGAGATATTGGAAGGAGTCTTGGCTGATAGATAGAATTAGAGGATAGAAATTTTATTTTGGTTACATTGACATCATGTAGGACATCCATCGTCTTATTCTTGGTTACATTGACATCACAAAAATTATATAGGATGGAGTAGAATGTAGCTCTACCTTTGTCAGTTCCATGTTAAATTTTTATTATATATAGCTTGCTAGTGTAGGAATTCTAAGATAAACAATCATGGTAGGACCATTCTTAAAAGATTTCAAATAATAACCTAGTGAACCCATATACTCTTATGACTATATATACACAAATTTAGATTAAACTTAGAATTCATTAACTTTAAGTTCTCTTTATTCTATATTACCTCATCGAAAGTTTGATCAAATCTCTTGGCACTGAGGAGGTGTTTCCTTGAAACCTCCAACAGTACCCTATTCAACATCCGAAATCACATATTAAAATACCATTCATAAAACAATGCTATTAACACATGTAATAAATTTATAATTGTTTACTAACTTTACATACCCCACCGATAGGTGTACTGAAAAAATAAGTAGATTAGTGGTGTACGGGGTCAACATGACCCTACAATTTTATTAAAATAATAAAACTAAATTAGTTAATCTTGCATTTGACAATTAAAATTTAATAAAACTAAATTCAATGAACATATTCAATTTTACATTGTCAATACCATATGCATCATGCAGAATGTCAGCCGCCCTCTCCATCCCCGTAGATGCATACGGATCAGGCTGCGTAGAAGTATATGGATCCTGTGTAGCACCCTCCTGAGGGCCGATAGGGTCATACGAACAAGTGGCTCCGCAAGATCGACACACATGGCCTCGAAGGCCACCACCTGAAGACTCCCCTGGATTGCGCTATACAATGGGGCTAGTGTGGTGGATGACACTTCGAGTCAAGGATGTGATCGCCTGCAAAGTCTCTACATTAGCACTCTCCTTTGCAACTACCGGCATCGCAATCTGCTCACGAGGTGGCCTAGTGAGAGGTCGTCTCCCCTGTCGTGTAGGATTCGGCTGTGCACCAGGCCTATCATGTGCTGATCCCCCACCTCTCCCCTAAAACTCCCTCATATCAAAATACTTCAGGATTTGGTTCAATACAAACTCACAGTATAATTTCCTAAGAAAATATTGGGGGACTTCATAGTTATTGCACGATGGGTAATCAAAGACCATATACCATCTATCATAAAAATGGTTCCTAATCTCTAGGTGGTGGCACCAATGGATAGGAAACCTCTTTGCATTGAGGGTGAGATTTTGATTTGTTCTAGGGTCAGTGAATAGAGAGCACAAATTTCCTTTAGTAATCTTTAAATCTTTAACTTGTTTATATGATAATTTATCTCGCATAATATGCCCTCGAGGTTTGCCTCTATTTTTCCATCCGATATTTGTTGGGTAATTGCATCCACATTTTTTAACAAATCCTTTCAATGAATCTGCTAGATGTATCCTTTCTGTGGTTGAAGAATTTTGATCACTCAACCTACTAATAAGATCCTCAACTTCTTTTCTATTTTTTCAATTTCACTCCTCAAATTTTCTTGAGTGCCACGAGGGTATTGAGAGAATGGTGGGGGAGGTTGATTTTGTGGTTGAGGCTGATTTGGTTGAGGATTTTCCTCCTCTTGTTGACGATTTCCTACAAATTAAAAAAAAACATTCATTTCTAAACTAAAACAAACAAAATCAATTTAAAACTAACAAATTCAAAACAAATACCAAACAATACTTACCTCCTGCATATTTTCGTCGTCGTGGCGCCATATTTGTGAAGAAATCCAATTGCTCTTGATGAATTTTGACCTCTCCAAAAACGTGAGCGCGTATTACAGGTTTTTTGGCCGCGGGTGGAGCTAAAACATAGCAAAAAGGAAATGAGAATTGATTTTGAGTTTGCTTTTTTTTTTTTTTCTTTTAAAAGCTCAAAATGTGTTCGCGTTATAACGCGAACGCATTTTGAGCTCTTTTTTTCTTTTTTGGCCACAAAAGTGTGACCATATTGGTGCACGTACCCATTTAATAAATTCAAAGTATAATTTATATTGGTGGAAAGCTGAGAATCTCCTTTAAACCCCTTTTCATTTCATCAATTTTTGGTTAAAAAAAAGTCATCAGCCACATACCCTACAAATACCCATTATATTGCCACTTTTTGGCCCACCATGATCCTGCACATACCCATAACAAATATACCAGCTAGAGTAATAAGGTTGTGGTTTAAAAAATTGAGACAAAACTATGGCTATGCACTTAATACCAGATTACCAAATTAATACAATGAAGGTGTATTTGAATACTGCAATTGGATGGCGAAACTGAACAAAGAACAAGAAAACACCATAGTTTTGGATGAAGAACCATGAGGACATGGTCCAAAGCAAAAAATACTTTCTTTTAAAGATTTTTTATGTTTAAAAGGACTTTTTATTGTTAATTGACATGACTGGCAGTATACAATGGATTAAAATATTTGCTTATTTTTCTTTATGTTTAGCTAAATTAGTGAATATATTGGAAGTGATAGCTTATGTTAAATGTGTTGCTTTATGATAATTTTGGATGAGATAATTATGTTGCATTGATCTTTATTACCATGATGGTTTTCCTTTTCTTAAGGGTTTTTAATAGGGTATCTTAAAGGTTGATGATATGTTTAAACACTCTATTTAATCATGAGGAATGACTACACCATAGATGGCCCTAGTGCATGATGAGTCACTCAAAGTCTGAATCGAATTCTTTATAGTCATTTATGGAACTTTTAATTCCAGTGCCCATCTAGCATAGTTCTCTTTAGTCTAGTTTTAGTTATATTTTAGTTTAATTGTAATCTTTAGTTTGGATGCCTTAAATCTTAGTAGTTAATGCCATGTTATTTTTTCAATAAGGACATTTTTATAAATATCCATGTTTTGGTTTTAGTTAGGAGTTAGATAATTTTCAATCATATTTTTGTAATCACAAGCAATACTTTGTTCTGTGTTCTACTTTTGATCAATGGGAAGCAAAGCAAAAAGTTAATTCAATTTATGTGTTAAGCGATATTACCTGAGGAAGAGAAGAGCCCACTCAACCTTTGGAATGATCTTGTGTTGGTATTTTGTTAATTTATGATATTTCCGATTCATACATATTAAATCTAAAGTAGATGATAATTTTGAATTATTAAGTTGTTGAATCATTTTCCAACTTATTGAATGATAATTTCTAGATAGTTACTTCTACTCGAATTACCTTTCAAAGTTTCAGTTTATTATGGTTAGATTAAATTGTTAGAATGGTTAGATTCATTTCTTGGAATCATTGGATTGAATTGTTAGAATCATTAACAGGTTTCTTAGATGAATTAGATTTAGATGTTGTTTGAATTAGTTAAGCTTGATGTTCATTTGTTAAGTTTTATTAAAGAAATGTTAGGAATTTATGGAAAGATGGAGTTGAATTCTTTTAAAAATATGTTCATGGAGATTATTTTTTATGCTTTCTAGAATAATCATCATTTTTCTGCAATTCATTCTTGCTCTTAAATTAGTCTTTAAATTCCTGCAATTAAATTATGGATCTCCTTTAAAGTATAGTAGAGTTAATTTGGATTTCATGTTTTAGATTAAGGATTAAAGTAATTATTAATTACCTCCATGAATTGGTCTAAATCAAGTTTAGTAAAGTTAGAAATAAGTCAACAAGATTTTAAATTAAAAGATAAGATAGACTTAAACCTTAGGAATTAGTTGCTATAGTTTAGCTCCTAAAAGCTTGTGAAGAGCTCTTGAGAGCTCCTGAAAACTTCTGAAGTAGGAAAAAGGAGACCTGAAGTCATTGTTTATAGTGAAAAACCCCCCACAAGAATATGTGACAACTATCCTTATCATATATTACTCTGAGACACACCTGGTTTGATAAATAAATTGATTAAATGAGGAAAACTGTGGCATCAATGACCTTTCCCATCATCCACCTTGATGCCTTTGTGAGATACTATAAATCCTAGGAGTTTTATGCTATATATACCAAAGAAACACATTTTTGGATTCAATCTCTTGTTTTATTTTCAATTCTCTAAAAGATTTTTTTAAGGACATCTAAAGCATTTTTTCCTTGATCATATTTTGTTTTTTACTTGAATATGTTTCCATCTTTGGATGTGTATGTGCTTGATTCAAGTTGTCAAAAAGGTTTCTAATGTGCCACGTAGCGGCTGCATGGCTTCCATTTTTTTCCTTCCTTTTGGGAGAGAGTCAGGACATGTGTAAACTTTTCAAGGATTGTCTCAAAGAGATACATTCATGAGTTTGAAATTTTCTACCTATTTTACATGTCATCATTTTGGTGTGAGTAGTTTGTGCTTTGGGTGATCCCATAATAGTGGTTTACAATTTTTGGCCAAACTGGACACTAAAATTATTATTTTTAACTAAATCTTCACATTCGGGCACCTATAGCAGCTAAATTGTGAGGAATTTGAAGATGGTGCAAACTAGAGTCTCATCAAATTTTGTTAGATTCTAAAATATATTTTCAAATTTTTGGAATCAAATTGTACTTTTTCTCTATCTCCCACGAAAATTGATTTTTGAAAACAACATTTTTAAAAGTGACGCATTCGTATAATGCATAACTTTTTTTCCATGAAGGATAATTTCTAATTCTTTCAAATTTAGATTTGTAACTTTGATATTTAGTGCTTCCACTTGGTTAGATAGTTTTTATTGAATATTTTTTCCTTAATCAAGTTTCAAAGTCAAAAAAATTACAATTTAGACATAGCGCGACCGTATAACGCGTAACTTTTTTTGTATATGTCAAAATTTTATTTTATTTTTTTTGTTGGATCAAGGACTTCAATATATAGTGCACTCATATTTATCAATTTTTTTTGATAATCTTCTATTTTTCCACATGTGAAGAACAAAGAAATTCATTTTTGATGAAAAACCTATGTTTAATAAAACCTAAAAAACAAATACATAACAAAACCAAAACATATTAAAATTATATTCATTGGATAGCTATTTCTGAGGAATACCATAATCATTTGAAATAAATTTTAAATGAATTCATTTGATCCGCCAAAAGCTAAATCAAAAGTGATTTTTTATTAGCATTAAAGGAGACACATTTATAGGTATGGTTTAAAACTAGCGAGGTTCTATCCAAGGGGGTTTGATCTAAGGTGATTTGATCAAACCCTCTTGAATTGGAATCCTTAAAATGGAACATTTTAAGGCTTAAATCATTATATTTTCTAAAAATATGTGATTTCAGCTAAAATTCGTTCCTCTTAGGAATTGTAAACCACTATTATGATAGCACCCCTTTTATAAAACTATCTTTTTTAGGAGTTTTTCAGAGCTTGCTGGCCCTTTCTGGTTTTCAAGATGGAAGCTTTGAGTCGGTGTCGTCAAGGTACATGACTAGTCAATTGGACTTTTTCTAGGTTGTTTTCTAAGATTTGATCATTTTCAAATAAATTTTGCTAAATATCTAAAAAACATTAATGTGACAGTTGAGAATTGATAAGCAAATATTGTTGTGACCTCACTAAAGATATACAATTAGATTATGTGCTGTCAAATGCCAACACTTGGAATTAATTACTTTTGTTTTTTGGTAGTGTTTTCTTCTTTCTACAACAATAAATTGGAGGTAGTGACAAACGAAAAAGGTTGGTTTCAAGTTTTAGTTCCTTTGTTGAGGAAAAGTTTCTTTAGTTTTCTTAGGTTTTGGAAACTATTTTCAGAAGTAGAGTTACATAACTACTTTTCTGTGGCATGTTATATCGTTAATGCTCAAACTATTATCAGATTGGCATCTGACCTCTATTTTAAAGTTCATTTGATATTTAAGCATGGATTATTGGGAATAAATCTTGTATACTATGTATGTATGAAATTTATCAAGTTTTCCTTCTTGATGCTTTCATTCTAAATAAAACACTGTGTCAATCAAGCTAAACTCAAGTAGTTTAATTTGTTGATTTCCATGTTGTAGGCTTATATGGTAGAATAATAACTTGTCAAAGTTGGATTATGTTAGTGGAATTCTCTATTTTTTTGAAGGGTTGTTGTTTTGTTATATTGTGTTGTATTAGAAGATAGAGTTTATGCAATTTTTGAATGTTTTTTTAGTAACCTTGGAAATATTTATGTTTGAATGGACCTTAATGAAAACTACCTACAAAAAGATTTGAAATTCAACACTGTGCTTGTTGTTACCCTTTGTTGTTCATTCGCTTTCCAAAAATGAAGAGTTGTGACATTTTATGTATTATTATATTACTCATAGGAAAGTTTTGGTTTGAAATGTTGTAAAAGATTTAGCGCATTTCCGATTTTATGTTTTATTTCTACATTTCCTTCTACCCTTTTCTCCAAAACCTAAAGAAGGGACAAATTTCTTTAAAAATCTCAGAGGTATTTAGTGAGGCACAAATCAGTCCCTCATTGAATTTCCCATAAGACTATTAGAGAGGCACAAGCTTTGATGATCAATAGTTATTTTTCTGACACACCCAATGGGACACAAAGTTCTCCAAATTCCTAATTAAAAGTCAAAATTATTAAATCAAGCTAAGGAAATAAACTAGAAATTTCATGCCCATAATACAAACAAGATAATCTTCAAGATGCCATTTCTAGTACTCTCAATTACCTACCTCAATACCTAGGAGAAGAAGACTTACAAGTTCTATATCACCTATAAGGAGCAATAGAGTGAGAAGTAAGAGCCCAATATCAAGAGGATTATCTACTCCACCTAGAGGCTCAACATTCAAAATCAAAATACATGTATACTCAATTCATAGGAATATTTTCCCTATGGATAATGTTCCTATCCATGCTCTTAGAAATTTCATAACCTAGGATAGCAGTAGTCCGCTACAACCACCTACACTCCCTGAAGTATGGCTTTCCATACCCTCTAACACCCTCAAGGCTATCCCAAATTTTTTTGGAGAAGATTCCAAAACCCCCTCTAAACACCTTCAAGATATAGCAAATCTATGTAGGGTCCATAACATAGTGGAGGAAAACATTGCTATGAGGCTATTAGTTGCCTCTTTCAAAGGAAAGGTCCAAGATTGGTATTGATATTTTTCCTTAGGGTCTATTATCTCATGGGATCAACTCAAAGAAAGGAGATCATTCTTCATTGATACAACAAATATTCACCATCAAAAGAGCTCCGCAAGATGTCATGAGTGATTTCAACACTAGGTTCCATAAAACCTTGCAAAGGATCCCTATAACTACTTCACCCTTAAACATGATGGCATTTATGTTCTAGCTCAAGACTCTTAATTTAGACATAATAGTAATGATAACCTCCATGGGAGGGGATATCTTTCCTAATGCATACGAGTTGGTTCTACATGTGGAAAATAGTCTAATCGATGTCGGGAAGCTTTTTCCATGACCTCCAATGCTTGTATTTAAAGAAATTTGTAGCCGTCCTTGGGAAAAAGTTTTCCCAAGCTCTTCTTCTACACAACTGACATCAACTACCCTGCAGTCTATGTATGTGTATCCCACTACCCAAACAAGCACATTAGGCTCTTCCTCTATTGTAACAAACATCAGCAAAAGGAAGAGCCTAATGCAAAATTTTTCTAATGAGTTGGTTATTATCAAATGATAGCAAGCAACACCTTTGAAGTAGACTACACAAGCCTATGGTGGATGGAAATCATCTTATCAATAGAATACATACCAAGGATCTTCTAGAGGAGGAGGTCAACAAATGTCTATGAACTAGATAATTCTAGTCACCATGTTGCTATAGATAGTCAAAGACAACTCGAGTAAAGAGTTAATTCTAAGCTAGATCAGTTTAGTAAAATATGGGAATGCATGGTGCTTCCCATGTAGTGATATTCATATGCCCCAAAATTGTCCAAGGGTGAATATGCAATAGAGGATAGTGGAACAAAGAAGCAAGGGTGCACTCCTAAATTTGGAAGAATATGAGTCCCCCAAGATGGAAAATGTGTATTTTAGAGTGTAAATGCAAGGAATGTCCTTTGAGAATGATTTGGATATTGTGCCCGACCAAGCACTATTTTCATTGATGGAAGAAGAAGATGCAATGTTCATGAATGAAGCTTTGATGAATAGTACTCCACTAGTATAGTTGGATTACAAAACAAGATCCAAAAGAAGGCTCATGGGAGAATACATGCAACAAGGTTTGTTGCATCCACAACCATGAAAACCACTACCACAAGAAAAATAGGCTCCATTGCCTACTTTTTGACCTACTCCTTAGTTGCATGCTCTACCATTCCTAGAGAAGGAGATGAACAAAACACCAAGCCCATTCATGATGAAATATTTTCTTTTAAAAGTGAGAGAAGTACCAGCTTACAAGCACAAGACCCAACCAGTCAGAATGCTCAATGTGGTGGAGCAATTGAAGAAGACGCTTGCCAATGTATCTTTGTGGGACATCATATCTATCCCTGAACAAAAGATATTGCTTCAGGAAGCATTAAATAAAGAAGAACAAATACCATAGATGGATGTTACTCCATTGTGTAGTCCGACCAGAGACAAAGGATCCATGTTGGACCCTCAAGCTTCGAAGGTAGCAACTTATGTGAATGATGTGGGAAATGCAAAAGAGAAAGAGGTAAGCAAGCCAAATCCCACACCTTTCTTTTTAAAACTTATTGTGGGAGATAAGCTCTTGCATAATAATATGTTTGGTTTGGGGGCTAGCACAACATTCATGCCAAAACAAGTGGCCAACACCCTGAAACTTAAGTATGAGCCCCTTGAGAAAGGAATCATGCAATTAGACAGGAAGAAGGTTCAGAATGTTGGTCAGATAAAAGATCTATCTCTAACCCTCTTCTCAGGTCCAAGCCAAATAGTCAAACAAGAAATAGTAGAGATAGACATTCCTATGGTATTTAGAATGTGTCTTTCAAGATATTTCATTGTGATTCTTGGTAGATACTTAGTGCTCAACTAGTTCCACCTAATATTGAGAACCAAGCACGGGGTGAAGATGAAGATTTTGTGTGAATCTTTGCATCTCGAACACATAGCAGACAATGTAGTGATATGCTTTGAAGTCACACATACCTCCATCTCTTAGCAGGAGAGATATTGTGTAGATATTTTGGAAGATGAATATGACACAAGTGATCAAACTCCCAAAGAAGAGGTGCTACTCAACCAATTCGTTGATTTCGACCCATTCAACAACTTTCATGCAATAGGGCTAGGAACTTATGTGAATTTTGATGATGATCAAGTCCTTCTAAAATTGATGAAGCATTGGGAATAATATGATGATCCAATTGATAATCATCTATGGAACTTACATTTTTATGGTGCCAAATGCAAAGTTGCCTCTGGAGCGGGTGTTTGACTAGTGTCTCCAATAGGATTAGAGACCCTCAAAGCTTACCATTTTTAGTTCTCATGCTTGAATAATGGCATGGAATATGAGGCCTTGGTCCATGGTCTGACCCTTATAGAATGTGGTCATAAAGAGAATAAAAGCCTTCAAAGATATAGAGTTAGTGGTGAGCCAGGTATGTGGATAAGTGGTTACGAAGAACACAAGAATGAAGTCATAAAAACATCGAATTTGGGACCTAATTGTTAGATTTGAAGCCTTCAATATACAAGTTATTCCCCAATCTCAAAATGATGTCACTGATTAGATGACCACTATTAGTTCACAATTTGAACCAATTTCTAATTCAACCAAGAAAAATGTAGTACAAGTCATCATTTGACCCGCAATCCCTAACAATGATCAAAATTGGCAAGTTTTCAATGATGAAATTCAGATTGCTGCCTTTATATAGAAATAAAGAGCCAAATTTCTGTAAGAAAAACTCAACCATTTAAAAGAAAAAAAGCTTCCTCAGGGATTAATTTCCTTTGAAAATCTCTTTGATTGCGAAGATGCAAGAAATGACAAGTAGAGGTTCACTGTGACACAAGGGAATATGAAGAGCTTGATGTCAAAACTGGTAGAAAGTTAAAGGTTGGAAGGGAAGTTCCCCACAAGGACAAGAAAAGACTAAAGGATCTATGTTTCAAATATGATGGAATCATTTCCTAAACTTATGATGATATTAGAGGGTATGACCCAAGCGAATCAACATACCATTGACTTGGCAGAGGGATCTAAGCCTATCGAAAAAGAACCAAAGGCCAATCAATTTGAAAGTCAAAGCATTGATGGAATAGGAGCTCACCAAATTGGTCAAGTCAGAGATCATATATATGATTAAGAATTCCACCAAGGGAAAAAATCTAGTACCAGTTCAAAAAAAGACCACTAACCCTTGCCATTCATAGAGTAGATCCTATAGATTGTGGCTAGATAAAAGATGTTTTCATTACTAGATGGTTTCTCAAGCTATAGGAAAATATATGTAAAGAAAGTCGGCCAACATAAGATAATGATTACCACTAAGTGGGGAACATTTGCATACTCAAAAATGTCATTCAAACTTTTAAATGTTGGTGTGACTTTTTAGCGAGCAATGGATATTGCTTTCAAGGGATTGATCAACTTGATTATCTTAATATATCTAGATGAACTAATTTGGTCTTTTCAAAGTCAAAAGATGATCACTTCCATCATCTAGAGAAGGTTTTCCAGAAATATCAACAATTTGAGATTTCTTTGATTCCCAAAAAATGTCTTTTTGGAGTACCATAAGGTAAGCTACTTTGTTTTATAGTGTCAGAGGAGGGAATAGAAATAGACCCCTAAAGGCTAAAATCTATAATGGAATTACCCCTACCAGTAAATCAAAAGGGACTACAATCTTTTCTGGGGAAGATCAATTTTGTTAATAAGTTGATATCATATTTCATAAGAATTGCAAGACCAATCACTCTAATACTGAAGAAGAACCTGATTTTCAAATGGAACCTTGAAGGCAAAGAAAATTTTAAATAGATGAAGATAGCCATCTCCACTACTCCAGTATTGGATAACCCTAAGTTTTCCAAAGAATTTGTACTCTATGTGTATAGTAGCCAACATAACATAGCTATGGTGCTTACTTAGAAGTGTGAGGGAGATAATGGAGAGAATCCAATTGCATTCCACTCAAGGAACCTTAAAGGTTATGATGCCAAGTTTAATTTTGTAGAAAAGCAATCTTTTTCCATTGTTAAAAGCTTAAAGATGTTCCGACACTTGGTGTCATCCAATAAGATCACTATCCTCGTTGCACATCCCAGTGTGAGGGAGTATATCACAGAAGGTGAGATAATAGAAAATAGGGAAAACTAGATCACCAAGATCCTAGAGTATGATGTGGAAATTAGACCAACCAAGCTAGTTTGGGGAAGAGGTCTATGTGAATACATTGTAGAAGAATTGAGTTTTGTGGCTAAAAAGGAGATCAATTAGGTCTACTCAAACTAATTCAAGTTCAAAGAATCTTGGGTGGTGGATCAGACACGGTATATGCAAAAAGGGAATTATCCAACCACCCTTTCATCCCATAAAAGGTGATACTACTGATTCCAAGGCACTAGGTATGTATTAATTGAAGGTGTATTATTCATGAAAAATTATGATGGTGTCTTGGTTCGATGTTTAGACAAGTTGTAGGTGGAAAGAGTTCTCAATGAATTCCATCACAATCTTGAGGGTGGAAATTTCTCTGCCAAGACTACCACTTTAAATATAATGCGAGTGATATATTATTGGCCATCTTTTTTTTTTGAAGCACATCATCTGGTGCAAAAGTGTACTTAGTGCCAATTCTTTGTTGGAAAAAGAAAGAATGTTGATCTGCCCCTGAGCCCAATAGTAACCAAGGAGACCTTTGCTCAATGGGGTTTGGATTTTATTAGAATGATAAATTATCCTATTTCCAGTGTTGGAAAAAAGTGGATCCTTACAACAACAGACTACTTCACAAGGTGGACGGAGGTCATAGCCTTCAAAAATGCCACAAAGGGGGAAATTGTCAAATTCCTTGAAGAGCTAGTAGCCAATTTGGCCCACCCAAAACCATCATATCTAACAATGCTCAAGATTTTGTTGGATTAGGGATGTTTGGTTTTTCTATAAAACATGGGGTTTTATTTAAAACTTAATCGAATTACTACCCACAAGGAAATGGGTTAGCAGACTTGACCAGTGTATGTGTAGGATCATGATGCACCAAAAAGTGGCAATATGATGGGTATGTGGCTGACGAATTTTTCTTTCCCCAAAATTGATGAAATGAAAAGGGTTTTTAAAGGAGATTCTCAGCTTTCCACCAATATAAATTATGTTTTAATTTGAATTTAATAAGTAATTATTATTGATTTTCTATTCAAATTATGACTAAAGTCTAATTGATAGGATAATTGAAAAACATCTATAGCTTTCAAAGATATCACATTTTTGAATCCAAACATGCATCACATTCTATGCTTCACATACTATAGGATTAAAAAAAAAATTGAATTTCATGAATTTTTGACCAAGTTAAGGTGGGTGGACATACGAGTTTTTATATTTTTAAAATTTGTAATAAAAAATCATAATTAATTATTTACTTGGGAAAAATTATAAAAATATGTATCACATTAGGACATGAGTCCTCTACTTATATCTAAAATATTATAAAAAAAAATTACATTTTATTGTGGTTAGGGTGGTTAGACGATACCTACTTCTTATTTTTTCCACGAAA
The DNA here is from genome assembly GCA_007258455.2 of Sequoia sempervirens. Lineage (NCBI taxonomy): Eukaryota > Viridiplantae > Streptophyta > Pinopsida > Cupressales > Cupressaceae > Sequoia > Sequoia sempervirens. The sequence goes on from VDFB02132538.1 coordinate 14,944, forward strand.
TTTAAGTACTACTCATTGAAATTTCAAATTTTCACCAAATAGATTTATTTATTTTTTAAACAAACCTAGTAGTTTAGAAACTACATTCAATTTTCTATAGATTCTATTTTTAGATAGTTTTGAAATAATATAGATAACTTATTCAAATTTTTATGTCAAGTTGCCTAACTCTGATTTTTTTGAATTTTTTGGTATTTAAGGGCATATTTTTTCCATGATGATCCAGCACATACCCACCAATAAAAACCTAATTAGGCTAATCAAGTGCATTGGGTCAAAACAATAAAGGGATTAGTACAAGGACTTGCAAGCTTCTTTTTGGATAGATCAAATTACTCCCAAGCACAATTTGAAGGCCTCCCCTTATAAACCAGTGTGCAGAAAAGAGGTGGTGTTACCTATTTCCATAGAAATTTCTGCCTTACAACTGCTGAAAGCCCTAGAAATTAAAGAAAGTGATAGAATGGAAGTATGGTTGGAGGAACTCCTCAAAATAGAGGAAGACAGAGAAAAATCTTATGGAGCCATGATCAACCATCAACAAATAGTAAAGTGATGGTTTGACAAAAAGACCTCTAACCTAGAATTTAGAGAGGGGAGCCTAGTGCTAAAGTACGATGAACATAATACAAAGCTAGGGAAACAGACAAAATTTGAAGCGCTATGGAAAGGGCCCTTCCAAATCAGCAGGTGCAATGAAAATAATGTATACAATCTTGAAGATATGGACAAAAATTCTTTAGATATACTAGTGAATAGTATTTATCTGAAGTTATTCCATTAAAATACATAGTTCTTTAAAAAAATTGATAGTTATGTACCATATGTAAAAAAAAATTGTAAATAAATTTTAATTTATAGAATAATAAATTGAGAGTAACAAAAAATAAGCAAAATATATTCATAAAAAATTTACAATGAAATACAAATCCCAAGGCTTAAGTTTAAATGTAAAGCTCTCTCGAGCAAACCCAAAAAGAGTTATAGAGAAAAAAGATGCAAAAAGGAGGCAACATGCAAAAAATAGTAAAGAAAAGTCTCTAGTCATTGTCCAGGAAGCCGAGAGGTCTCATCATTAGCTTATCCTTCTTATTCTTCTTCTTCATCTCTATTAGGTCACAAAAAGGGGTTGAACACACAACACATGTGAGCTCCACACGATGTAGACCAAAGGCCTAGTCCCAGTGGATTTGCACTAGAATCTTGAAGTGCTTCCTCCTAGAAATCACTGGAACATGCTCCATAGCATACTCCCATAATAGGTAAGTGGTCACTAGTTGAGAAGGTGAGCGGTGCATGTCAAGGTCTATGGTGCGTAAGTTAGAAATGAAGGGCAACTAGGCTATGTCTATCCCAAAGTCTACATGCCTACAAAGATCCATCACACTCAGGATACCAATGCCAAGGATAGCCACTTGCACTATCTCACCAAGCCCTTTCATTAGGTTAGTGTCAAACATCTAGTGACATAATTTAATTATCATGGGTTTTGTCATGTTCAGGTCATGCAAGCAAGCGACAAAGTGGGAAAGAATGTTGCAGTTGCTTCGAAGTTGGTTCTTGTCATTAATGAAGTCCTAGTTAACTACCCACCTAAATGCAACCAAGGAAAGGTGGTCACACCTCTTCATGAATCACTTAATTCTATCACTATTGACCTCTCCCACAAAGCAGTATTTTGGCCTCTGTGGGATAAGTCTAATAGGAGTGCCTAAGCTAGCTGACATTTTAAGAAGTAGCAAATTATGGTAGAATGGGAGACAATGAAAATCTTGCTAAACTTAAAAGGCTATATTTTGAATGAATATTGCATAGGGTGGCATAGCTATATATAGAAAAGATAAGCTAACAAACCCAACCAATGGAAGGTCCATTTTTGGCCAGATGGCAATAGGAAAATATCAAAGCAAAACAAAGGAAGGTAGATAAATCATACAGAGAATCTGACAGGGGTCTTAAGAAATAAATTTGGGCATTGGGATTAAATTCTCTTGTATCCCAATTATTGACATGTGTCCTTTTCCATCATCAGCACCAACTAACTTACTTATATGAAAAGGCATGGATTAATGTGCTAAGTTCAAAAAAAATAATGGTCACATCTTTTCAAAGGTAGCTTGCATCACTTGAACACATTTCTCATAGAAAAAAAGCACGTGTTCCAATGCGATGAGTTTATTTGTGAAAGAGGTGGCAAGGAGAATGTACTAATTCCATTCTCACAACAATATCCTCAAGGGATACATATCTCAAATCCACATGTATCACCTTCGTGGAAGCATTTAATGGACCAGTAGTACTAGCATATCCTTAACTACATGTACAAGTGACAAAATTAATTACACTCAAAAGTAGATTTTTCCAGAGAAGCAAAAGGAAATTGGTCATTTTTCATTAAAGAAACTCTCTACAACTTGATACAGCCATGGAAAAGCCATCAACCTATAGTAGAAAAGCCATAGCCACAAGCAAAAGGATTCTAGTTATGCTAATATTTTTGGGTGGAATTTATTTTCTAATGCTCAAGCACTTGAGGAGTGGTGATTTGAATTCTATAAAAAGGTGCATCCAAATAGATGTATCCCAAGAGAGGTAGTGCAAGATGTTGTCAACAATGTTTTTAAACCCAGGTTATCAGCTAACCCTAAAATTTTTAGGGAGGGTGCATTTCAAAGAATGGTGGAGAATGAACTATCTAAGGGTTTTTCATTTTGGCTTTGTAATTGTTGTTTTCCAAAGTTCATACGACCTTCTATACACCCATGCCTAGAGTTGGTTGATGCATGTACCAAAAGAATCAACAAAAGGACAAAATCCATTTAGGGTAGTAGGATCAAAGTTACCATTTTTGTTGAAGTCGTACGGGATATGTTGTGTATCCCTATGACTTGGGGTGCTAAACATTTTGATGAATAAAAAATGGACATCTTCAGGGAAGAAATGGCCAAGAAAACAAGTTTTTATGAGGATAAAGAAAAAAAAAGGCTAGATAAAGGTCATCTTTCTTTTCCTCTTTCATGTAAAAACTTCAAGAAAGACACCCAATCTATGTTCTCAATGTTGGCTTGGGTTTTCAGCCTTGACAGTGATGAGGAAGTCCATCCTTTTCAGTTGGGCTTGTCTTTTGCAGTTAAAAGGGAAAATAACCTGAGATATTATGATTTTGCTAAAGTGATAGCTAGAAACATGCTAGAGAAATTGGAGAATTATAGTACTGAGTCTAAATTAAGGTATTCTTCTTTCTTGGCTCATTTAGTTTTGCATCAAAATTCTGAGTGCCTGGAGAAAAATATACTAGTGTCATGGTTGGATGTAATGGGATTTTTTTAGCCAATTTCCATATGGACACATGTACTTTCAAAAGTAAGGGATTATTATAGGTTTGTTGATCATTTTATAAGGCTAGTGCTTCAAGATTTATTGCCATGCCCTATGGGTTGTTTCTCTCCAAAGGTCACACAATGGATGGAAAATCCATCGATCCAAATGGATTATTTCCTTGGAGAGGATTTTACATTTATTAGATTTCATGGTTTTCCTAGGGAGCCTTCCTGACCCCCTATATTTGTAACAAACAAAGTTTTTACATTGGAGGCATGTCATTAGGCAACCCTTGTTGACAATGTTTATGGTGCTAGAAGAAACAAAACAAATATATATCTGCTTCCCCTCATGATTACCAATAGTCAAGTAATGTTGACCAAGTAGAAGGCTAAGGGTTAACTCACAAATCTACTGGTGACCTTAGGCTTGGTTCTCATTTGCGACAAGTGGGATTACAACCCAATAAAGAACTTGAGTTTGAAACATGAGAGTTGGGAATATTTCTATAGAAGGAGGAATCCTACTTAAGAAAGGTCATAGGTATATATTGACTTGGATTGCATTCCACTCAAGTGACCAAAAATGGTTGATTTTCTATGTGGTGCAAGTGAAGTATCAGAAGAACATCCCAATGGGAAAATCCCTCAACATATAGTTGAAGTGCAGGGGATGGTTGGAATGAAAATGTTGGGAAATTATCAAATGTTGTGGTTGTGTTTTTGATATGTGGTTGTCATTGATGTCAACAAGTTATTAACAATATTGTATTGAAGGTTGTATATGTTGAGGATATTGACAAAATTGTGAAAGAAAGAGTTATAGGTTGCCAGTGGAACAATGAACCTCATGAAGGTATTTTGTTCTATACATTGAAGATCAGCTATTGTGGACTAAAGGGTTTACTGTTGAGAGTATCTAGTTCATCTACTAGAATTTTCAAAGGTTTGCATGAAGAATTGATCGTATTGTGGTCTGACAATGGTTTCATGGTATCTTTGAGTGTTCCTGATTAAAGTTTGGGTAATTCTAGTAATCTCAATTGTTGTGGATGCTTCTCTATCATTTTTTATTGTTTGTGTAGGCTTCTAGATCATTCTCTATCATTTTTGTACATCCACGTTGATCGATGTGCTTGTGGTCAAATATTTTTCTCGTGTATGTTCAAGTTTTCATGTTCCTATCCAACATAATAGTGGTAGCGTATTGTAGATCTTTGGAGATTGAAATTTGACTGTTTGGTGCGCTTGTGGATATTGTTTTTGGTTGCATCATTGTATTGGCCAATGGTGTTTCATTCACATTGAAAATTTATTTGTTAATTTGGGCCAACATTGTAATTATGTTTTATATTTTCTAGCCGACTAAGTTGTTAATGTAATTCCATGATTCAGATATATATGAGTGATTGGTTGAGTGAAGTTATTGTGTGTGGGAAATGAGAAAAGATAGAGATATTACAAGTGTGTGAACATTGATCTATTCATTCGATTTTTGAGCAAAGTGAGAGTGAAGAGTGGAGGAGTTTTTTTGTGCTTAACGAGAACTATAATCTAGAAGCTATTTTCTTAGTTCATACCCTTTGAATTTAATCTGATTTGCTTTGTATTGTTGGGTAGTGAGCCCTCTTGTATTTGATCAGCGAGCTCTAAGCAATGTGTCTAAATGCATGTGCATTCCCATTATTATTTCATTATACTTTTAACAGGGTATAATATTGTGGACTAACATCCACTGTGGTTTTTCCCCTAATAGGGTTTCCACGTAAAAAACTCTTGGTGTTCTCTATGTTTCTAATGTGTTGATTGTTTATGGTTTACTATTCATTCATCATATTTGAGATTAAGTTAAGTTTCAAAAGTTTAATATTTTGTGACAATTGATTCACCCCCCTCTTAGTTGTTTGTCCCTATTTTTCCAATAGAAATAAGGTAGACTTTTGGAGATTCTGACAAGAAATGAAATGCCCTAGTGCCCTATTTAGTAACTTTCAACCACATGATGACGAGTTCAAGGACATGTATCATCAAGAGGCTAAATCCAACAATAGCAATCAAGAGACAAGTCATGAAATTGAAGATGATAAAATTCTATTCCATCCTTCTTGACCTCAAGAATTTGATAGTTAGAGAGGTTCAAAGTGAATGGACACACAAGCCACATCCTCCCCTAGTGCTTGAAGTAAAGGAAAAAGGACCTGGCGGTCTCCAAGAGGGTTTGTTGTGGTCATAAAAGGCCATCTTTCAAAAGGATCGACTCCCAAGGAACTAGAATGTTCTAGTTTCGGTCGTGCAAAGAGAAGACGAGTCCAAGATCTAGGTGCACCCGATGTGTTAGACCAAGGAGAAGAAGAAGGGGAGTTTTTCCTACAAAATGTCTCAACCACTGTGACCCAAGTAAGTTTTTCTCCCTCTCTTCTTCCTACCTCTGCATCTTTGGTTACTTCTTTACCCCCTCCCATGACAAGGAATCATCCATCCTCAGACCTTGAGCTAGTACTCTTGAATACATCCCCTACCATTTTTAATTAATCTTTCAAAACTACCCCACGTGTTGAATGAGCATCATCCACTTTGGCTGCTATTGATTATTTGATTGACCTATTAAGGGCCCCCATTGAAAGAGTATAAGTTTCTATGTTTCCCATCACTTTGATCCATGTGTTTCTGGGAAGGAACCTCTCCTTCCACCCACTTCTCTTTTCACCCAGACTAGTCTTTCCCCTACCTAATCTCAATTTGGTATCCCACCTTTTTCCATGATAATGCTCCCTTTTGCTTCCCCACACTCTCATCCATCTAAAGTTTCTCCTTTTATCACCCTTTATTGGTCTCTCTCCTAGTGCTAGGATTGCAACATAGAGTATAGATATCCCTCACAGTCTCTAAGATCATTTCTATGCAACCAAATAGACCTGACATGCCAGAAAGCAAAAACTATTGTTAAAAAATGTCATGTTTCTAGCCACTAAGAATATTGAATCTTTCTTCAATGAAGAGAAAAACTCTTTGCTAATAACTACCATGAATCTTCTCTTTTCCAATCCCAAAGGGTAGATGTAGATGGAGGACTACGACATAAGATCCATGGGCCTAGATTTGAATGAAACTCACCTACATGAAAAATTGGTCCTAGCTAAGGCCACTGAGAAGGTGGTATATGCAGACTACAAGAGGTTGGGAAAAAAATTGAAGAAGTTTGAGGTAGAGTCAGTAAATGTGAAAGAAACAGTGAGCACGTAGTAGAACAAGATCTAGGCTAGAGATGTCGAGATGGCCTACATAAGGAAAATACAAGGTTAGCAAGGGGCAACATCTAAGTTTCTTGCAGAAGCTCAGAGTGAATAGGTTCAACTTTATGCTAAAATTGAAAAAATTAAAAGGTGAGTTGGCTATTGAGTGCTAGATGAATGCAAAGCACTGACATGCTCAGGAAAGGGTTATTTTCAACTTTCTTCCAATGAATTTTTTGTGTGCTATCAAACGCCAACACCTGGTAGTAATTGCTTCTATGTTTTGGTGGCATTTTCTTCTTTCTAAAACTATAAATGAAAGGTGGTGATAGAAGGAGAGGGTTGATTCCAAGTTTCAATTTCTTTTGCTAAGGAATAGTTTCTTTAGTTTTCTTAGGTTTCAAGAACTATTTTCAAATGTAGAGTTTCAAAACTACTTTTCTCTAGCATGTTATATCATTTATGCTCAAACTATTATCATGTCGGCATCTAAACTTTTTTTTAATGTTTATTTGATATTTAAGCATGGATTATTGGGAAAAAATCTTTGAGATTTTCCATTTATGTCCTTTATCAAGTTTTCCTTCTTTATGCTTCCATTCTGAATAAATTTTTTTGTTAATCAAGATGAATTCAAGTAGTTTAAGTTGTTGATTTCCATGGTGTAGGCTTATATGGTAGAATAATAACTTGTGAAAAATGGATTATGTCAGTAGAATTCTCTATTTTTCTGAAGGGTTACTTTTTTATATTGTTCTATACTAGGAGAGAGAGTTTATGCAATTTCTAAATGATTTTCTGGTAACCTTTGAAATATTTATCTTTGATTGTACCTTAATGAAAATTGCTTATGAAAAGATTTGAAAGTATGCACTATTCTTTTTTTTAGCCTTTGTTTTTCGTTCTCTTTCCAATAATGAAGGGTTGTGACATTTTATGTCTAATTATACCACTGATAGGAAATAATAGGTTTGAACTATTCTAAAAGCTTTGGTGCATCAACATTTTTATGTTTTATGTTTACACTTCCTTCTACTTTTTCTTCAAAACTAAAGAAGAGTTGAATCTCTATAAAAAACCTAAAGGTATTCAGTGAGGCACAAATCAGTCCCCCACTCATTGAATTTCCCATAATACTAGTGGAGAGGCACAATCTTTGATGATTAATAGGACATTCACATTGTCTTGTTAAAGATTTAGCTAGAATATCATCAATGTAATCTTCCAAAATATTATGTATGTAATTGTGAAATATCAATTTCATTGCTTGTTGATATGATGCATCAACATTCTTCAATCCAAAAGGCATCATTACCAATAAAATATTCCCCAAGTTATTGTAAATGCTATTTTATATTGATCTTGGGGTTTGATAAAGATTTGATTGTACCTAGAAAATCCATCCATGAATGACAAAAAAGCATGTCCTACAGTTGAGTCTACTATCATGCCAATATTAGGAAGGTGAAGTCATCTTTCAAAGATGCTATATTCAAATCACGCAAATATGTACACATCCTAATACAATTGTTAGGTTAAATGACTGCAACAATTTTTTAGATTCAAGGAGAATAATCTATAGGTCTTATAAAGCTTACTTCAATGAGCTTTTCAATCTTAGCTTTGACTAATAAGGCTATCTCAGGTTTCTTTTTTTGAATCTTTTTTCTAACGGGTTTAGTATTTTCAGCAAGGATTATATTGTGTGTTACAATCTTAGGGTCAATTCCTAACATGTTTGAGTAGGTCCAAGCAAAAATTTTAGGAAATTCATGAAGTAAAGTTGCATGGTCTTCTTTTTCTTCATCATCAAGGAACTTTCCCATCTTGATCACCTTGTCTTCATTATTAATATCCATTTTTATGCCCATGGTATCTCCTAAGGGAGGCACATTTTGTTTTGAAAATTTAGGGTTGTATTCTTCTTTGTTCATGTCAACTTTAGTACTTTATTCTTCTCCATATTTTTTCTTGGTACTAATCATAGAACATGTAAGCTACCTCTGTTTAGGAGGAGTGAATGTTTGTCATAATTTCTCCTACCATTTCATTCAAAGCTTCATCATCTTTGAAAAACTCCAATGATTCATCACAATTTATATCAATCAATTCCATATGCTTCAAGGTGATAGTTGTTTTAGGATTACACATGATGGTGTTGATGTTCAATGAGGCCCTCTTCATTGTTCACGTAATCTTAGAAGGGAAATATCCCAAACCACTTTTTGTCTCTTGTGTATTAGGTTCTATAGGAACACAGATTCCTTGTTCTTTCTTTTCACATCATTTTCCACTATAAACCAATTGTTTCATAAGTTCATAACTTCTCTCATAAATTCTTTCCATTTCCTTTGGGTTTGGTGGTTGCTGATAATCTATCTCATCAAGTTTTTTTGTATAACTTGTGTCTTCTTCTAAAGTGTATGAGGTAGATGCTTGTGATTGTTCTTCTAAATTCTGCTTTGGCATTACCATTGGTATTTCTTGCTTCTCATCTTGTTTATTTGTGATTATGTACTTTCCCATAAATGAGAGTGTGAATTCAAAAGAACCCCAATCATCATCAAATAATTTTGACACTATTTTTTTTCTTCTTTCTCTTCTTTGATAGGTTTTATATTTGATGTTGGAATTAATGTGCTTAGATGAGTTGTCATTCCTTTTTCAACTTGTAAACAACTCTCAAGCTCATGATCTATTTCAACTTGGTATACCTTGTTGTTATAGACATATTTCATGATATTATTCAAAGGGTTGAAGGTGGAGCATGTATCTCATGAATCCATGCTCTTCCTAAAAGTAGATTGTATAACAACTCATGAGGTGTAACATGAATTAGGGTTTGTAATGTAGCTTTTCCAAATGTAATAGGTAAAGTAATCACACCAAATGGTTGCTTTCCTACATTGTCAAATCCTCAAATTGATAAGGAGTTAGGTTTAATTTTTGATTTGTCCAAGTGGATTCTATCTAAAATTTTCACACTACACACATTAAAGGTTGAGACATTATCAACAAGGTTCCTTTTTATTATTGTTTTATTGAATTTGGCTATTATCATGAAGGAATAATGTCTCTTTCACATCTCCAAGAGAGGGAGCTCATGTTGGTGAAAGATAATTTCTACATTAATTGTATTCATTCCTTGTATTAGAGTTGCCACATTGTTTGTATTTGTATTAGGAGGGATCACAACTTGTTGTGAGGTCAATTCCGAATTAGGTCCCATAGGGATATATTTGGAGGAGTATTCTTAAGTTATTCAACAAGATGATACTCCTTCCCACTATGCAAAGGTAAATAAGCACTAGACAAGATGGTATTTGGAAAAGGTAGGGTTATTGGAGTTGGTTGTTTTGGTTGTGGATCATTTCTAGTGTTGTATTTATGAGTAATGGTATTATTACTTGATTGTTGGAAAACATTGTTCTTAGGTGGTTCAAGAGTGTAAAGAGGCTCCTTTTGAGTTTGAGGTTTGTGTGAAGGTGGGTAAAGGATAAGTTGAGGTTGAATCACATTAACATGTCTTGTCTTTTTTCTTTCATGACAAGCCTTAGTGGATGAGATTTGTGAGATGAAATCCTTAAGGGCTTCATCTAACATGTCAAATTTATCACTACTAAAAGGATTGAGGGACAAGTTAACTTGGAAATAGAGTTTTGACATAGTCAAGTAACTATACTTTCTCCAAGTGTCTTAGGTGTTGGATCTTTTTTTTTGTTTTGTTTTCTAATGTATTCCAAATGTAATCTAATCTAATTGAACTATGAACTAATGCTAAAAATAAAAAAAGTGCGCAAATATAATCCTATCCACAATTGCAATGAATGTAAATTATGCTAATTCTAATGATTTGAATGTAACAGAATGCATGCAAACTAAAAAAAAAGAAGGTTTTAATAGAAAACAAAAGCTTTAAAATATAGAATTTAACTTTGTAAAATGTAGTTCAAAATTTGCAATGGGACTGATTTTCCCAAGGTAGAGAATGACTCCTAGTAGGGATTTTTTAAAAAAAATTCAAAAAAATATAATTTATTTTTGTCCTTTCTATGCTGTATGATCTAGATCCTAAGTGAAAATGTAGATTTTGTATTAATTTCAATGAAATGAGATGAAAAAATGTAAGCTATATGAACTTTAACTCATGCAAAATTTGAAAACCCTAGAATGTAAATTAAATAATGTGAATCCTAATGCAATGCAAAGAAAATCTAGGATGTTGATGCACTCCAAATAAGAATTATGATGTTCTAAATGGAGGCTCACCAAATTAAATGGAATCGATGAAAATGGGTTAGATTAAGTGCTATCGTATGGCTTAGGACATAGAGCACACCCACTTTCAAGCTATTCCACTCAAGGATAACCCCTAGAGATCTCAATAAAAAGGAGAAAGAGATCTTGCAATAGGGTTGTCATAGGGGATGATTGTAAACTAATAGGGTGTTCACCACCAAGTAAGAACTTGGAATGAAAAATTCAATTCAAAGTATAATGCAAGATGAAATGCAAAATCCTAATTCAATGCAAAGCTTCACTAAATGACCTAGAAATGCAAATGAAACAAAGCAAAAAAAAACATAAAGGAATATGTGGACCTGGAAATCCAAAGATGGCTGGAAGGAGGTCTAAAACACTAGAAAATATAAATTTTTCACCTACTGAGACTCATTCCCCAATTTGGGTGAATCAATACCAGATCTGTAATTTTGCATAGGAATTAGTTTTAGGGAAAAGGGTATCTAAATCTACAAACAATTCTAAAAAAACCTATAGTGGGACTCATTCACCACTTCTAGTGAATCAGTCTTGTTTCACTTTTTTTGGAATCTAAGGTTCAAATCTATACATTGATATCTATCCTTCCCTTCCAAATTGATTTCTCGATCTGAATCTAAGAAAATACCTACAAAATAGAATATAGAATTGATTTGCTTATGGGGAGTTTTCCTCAATCAAACACCTAGTTTGGTAATCAAACCTCGGTGGAAATAATATAAATTGAATGTAAATGTGAACATAAACCCAAGCCTTAAGTTTGTCTGAGACTACGAAATTTGAAACATGATGCAACCATATTTTAATGTGTAAGAATGATATGCATAAATGGAAATATGAAAATGATTGAATCACTTTGAGAGACCTCTAATCACCCAAGTGAGCCTCAATAATGCTTGGTATTTTCAAGTTTTTAGGCTCCTATGACACCCTTAGCACCCTTAATCACAAAACCCTCACTAAATTGCTCCAAAAATAGGGCCTCTTGAAAATTAGGTTTCCCAACACTTCCAAAACCTTCTCTTTAAATTTTCACCATAGATAAACACATGTAAACACCTTCAACTCAAAAATATACCCCTTATTCAGGTAGATCTCCTGCTGCTATTCCTTAGCCTCCATTTTCAAGCACTTTGCATTGTCAAATCATGGTGTACGCCCTAGAATATTCCCTTCCTGCACATTAGATTATTAGATTTGTATTATAAAAGTTAGATATGATCCATTTCATAGATTATAGTCACCACTTTCCATGAAATGGATCATTTCTCCATAAAAACCTTCAAAATTAGTGTAGAATCTAAACTTTCCTGAGGATAGTCAGCTATATGATACAAGAAAATAGTTATTAACATTTATCAATACATTGAAAGGTATAAATACATGTGAAATCAAGTCTTCAATCCATCCAATAGAGAATTATGCCAAAATAAATCAAATATTCATCAAGAAAACACCAAAAGATACAAGAAAATTGAAATTTTTCACGTTCTTCCTGTAGCAGTCCGTACAGTACTTACAAAACCAAACCAACCTCCGTAAAAATTCCTTCCCTAACTTTTTAGATTCATTCCCAAACTACTTAAACCATTTTGGATTGATTTTTTTAATAGTTGCTAAAACTCCTAAAACTCACTTACCCACCTAAAACACTAGTCATTGGCATTCAAAATTTGAATTTCCAACTCATCATTTATTAACTCCTATTAACTAAAACCTATCTAACCTTTAATATTTAACCTTGATTGATATAATTAAAACATTATAGACCTACCTACACCCTTAGGATACTATTGGTCCACTTACAATGTTTTTTGGTCCTAGGGTCCTTATCAGGACCCTCGAGACTTTTGAATCCTTTAATATTTTTATCTATTTCAAAAGCCATTATAGGCTTCAAGATGTTATAGTTGATGCTCTGAGATGCTTGACAAGTATTCATGACCCCTGCATCCTCCTGGCCCTTGAAATGTTCCTTGAAGTGCAATGGTGCCCCTACATCATTCTCCCCAAGAAAGAAAAACTTCTTGCCCCAAGAAGTATTCCACTTGTTGCCACCACAAGACTCCTTGCTCTAAGATGTTTGCACCTTTTGATCACAAACCAAGAAATCCCCTAAAGTCACCTTCTTCCTCTTTTCCCAACTTGCATTCATGTTAGGATCAAAACATTGATTAGTGTGTCCTCTATGTTGTTTGATCGCAACATGCCCTTGTACCCTGTTCCTTCCCTTACTCCACTAATTCCTTTGCAAAGAAACACCACCACTATCATGCTCAACTATAGGTCATTCAATGCCTCCAACCTTGATACTGTCCAAGTCCCACAAATTTTTATTTTTAGGACTATGTGCTTCATAACCCTACTGCAACTTTTCATTTCTCTTCCAACCAGTATCTTCCACTGTCCTACCCTACATTTTCACCTACAAACTCTTCTCAAAATAGATCACAACAATTTCATTAGAGTGCTCCAAAGGAAAAGGAACCAACTTATACCTAATAGCATCTTTATGCAAAAAATGTGTTATGGAATCCATCATGCATTGTCCTCCTAGCAAACTGCCATGGTCTCCCTAAGATGATATGGTCACAAGTCATGGGAATGACATCACAAAGAACCTTGTCTTGATATGCCCCAATTGAAAAATCCACAAAATCCCTCTTACAAATCTCTACATGCTGCATTTGAGTTACCCAAGTGGCCTTGTATGAAGTAGGATGATCAAATGTTTCAATTCCTAACTTGACTACCATATCAGTTGAAACTAAATTACTATGTGACGCTAAATATATGATTAATCTACATATTTTACCATGACTGAGACAATTTGTCTTGAAGATAGTTACCTTTGGCTCTTGATGAAGCCTTTCTCCTTGCTTGACCATAAGGAACTCGCCATCAGTCACAGGGTCTGCCATAAATGTTTTAGGTTCTTCCGTTTTATCCTCTTCTTCTTGTACCAAGTTAGCTCTCCTATCTCTGTCCTTATCTGATTGTTCCCATTTAAGACACTTGGAGGAAGGATTCCCTGGTTCATTGCAATTGAAACACCTACCTATGAATGGGCCTCTACTTTGTCCAAATCTGCCCCCTCCTCTTTGTGAGTATCCTCCTCTTTGATCTGATAACACCTCTTTTCCTTTGTCATTGCTGCTCTTTTCATTGTTTCCTTGTCCTTGTTCTCTATTACCTCTGCCTCTGCTTGAACTACCTCCTCTTCCACCATTTTTTGACCTCTCTTGATTCCTTTTCACCTTTTCTTCTACTCTAATGGCCAACTGAAAACATTCCCCTAATGTCCTTGGCATCTGCAAACCAATCTCATCTTGTAAGTTATACCTCAAGCCATTGATATACCTGCCTACTTTCTCATCTTCTTCCTCATATCCTCCTCTGATACCAAGCTTGTGAAATTGCTCAGTATAGGACATCACATCCATGTCCTTTTGTCTTAAATTTTGCCACATCCTCTTCACATGAATGGTATAATAAAATGGTAGGAATTTTTCCTTGACCAAACTCTTCATCCTTGCCCATGTAGAAACCTTTGCCAATCCCCTAGCCATCCTATCATTCTGAAAACTACTCCACCATGTCAATTTTGTACCTCTCAACTTGGTTTTTGCAAACTTAACCTTCCTCTCTTCATCCATCTCTTCAAACTCAAAATAGTTCTCTAAGGCATCAAGCCATCCTAACACCTCCTCACTATCCATCTTCCCTTGATAGATAGGAAAAATATATGTGACTCTTTCCCCATGACCTTGCACTGCTTTCAACAATCTCAATAACCTCCTTTCCTTAGGGTCTTCTATCTCATCTACTGGTTGTTCATGATTTACCCTCACATGCTCTTCATCTTCATCATTAGCTTCTTGGTCTTCTTGTTCTTCTCTCCTTCTACTTCTCTCAAGATTGTTTATCCTTGCTTGCATAGTCTCTCTCTCCCTTCTCCATTTCCTTTCTTCCCTTGCTCTGGTCTGCTCTCTTACTACATCTTGTTCTCTTCTTTCCCTTCTTTCTTTTTCCAAGGTTTCCCTCAACTCCTCGAACTCTCTTGCTAACTAATTTTTAGGTGTCATTGCTAATTATTCAATCCCTAAAGGACCTAATCACTAATCTGATACCACTCTAATGGAGAGGGAATGGTACTTTAGGCAAAACAAAAAAATTCAAGGATTACAATGTTACTATCTCAAACACTCTTTCAGGCACCCTTGTGGATATAACGCCTGAATGGTACACTTGTGACTCCAATCCTTCCCTTATGGATTCAAACCTGAGGAATTATCTTAAGGAACACAAACAAGATTGTCTTGAACATCTACAAAGCCCCAAACCTCTGTCCTATACAAAATCCACTTTTCCACCTTAACTAGGCTTCTAGCGAACTAGGCCTCTAGCAATGGATTTTTGAACTTTCACTCAACTTCCCCAAAGGACCCTCCAATATAATTATTGATTTATATGTGGTTTATGATGCTAAACAACATACTAGAACCCTGATGGCACTTGTTTCAGAACAATCTTCCCAAAACATGTTGTTTCCTCAAATTTAAGGCCCAATTAGCCCTCTTTTTCAAAGAAACCCCTCTCCAATCTTATCCCCTAAGTATGAAACTATCAAAAGCATCTAGAAATGTTCCCAAACTAAGTATTTTCAAATTTTTAGGCTCCTATGACACCCTTAACACCCTCAATCACAAAATCCTCACTAAATTGCTCCAAAACTAGGGCCTCTTGAAAATTAGCTTTCCCAACACTTCCAAAACCTTATATTTAACTTTTCACCATTAGATAAACACATGTAAACACCTTAAACTCAAAAATATACCCCTTATTCAGGTAGATCTCCTACTGCTATACCTTAGCCTCCATTTTCAAGCACTTTGCATTGTCAAATCATGGTGTACACCCTAGAATCTTCCCTTCCTACACATTAGATTGTTAGATTTGTATTATAAAAGTTAGATATGATCCATTTCATAGATTACAGTCACCACTTTCCATGAAATGGATCATTTCTCAATGAAAACCATCAAAATTAGTGTAAAATCTGAACTTTCCTAAGGACAGTCAACTATATGATACAAGAAACTAGTTATTAACATTTACCAGCACATTAAAAGGACTAAATAAATGTGAAATAAAGTCCTTAATCCATCCAATAGAGCATTACACCAAAATAAATCAAATATTTATCAAGAAAACACCAAAAGATACAAGAAAACTGAATTTTTCACTTTCTTCCTATAGCAGTCCATACAGTACTTGCAAAACCAACCCAACCTCTGTAAAAATTCCTTAGCTAACATTTTAGATTCATTCCCAAATTGCTAAAACTGTTTTGGATTGATTTTTTGACATTATAGTTGCTAAAACTCCTAAAACTCACATACTTTCCTAAAACACAACGAGTTGTTGGCATTCAAAATTTGAATTTCCAACTCATCATTTATTAACTCCTATTAACTAAAACCTATCTAACCTTTAATATTTAACCTTCATTGATATAATTAAAATATTATAGACCTACCTACACCCTTAGGACACTATTGGTCCACTTACAATGTTTTTTGGTCCTAGGGTCCTTATTAGGACCCTTAGGACTTTTGACTCCTTTAATATTTTTATCTATTTCAAAATCCATTATAAGCTTTAGGATTTTATAGTTGATGCTCTAAGATGCTTGAAAAGTCTTCATGACCCCTGCATCCTCCTAGCCCTGGAAGTGTTCCTTGAAGTGCAATGGTGCCCCTACACCACCCATGCAAATAAAATGTAATCCCCTTGTGGTGGTCTTTATTGATGTTGAGTGAACATGTGCATTACTATAGTGCTAAATCTGTGTGTGGACTTGCATCTCTAACCGGATTCCATGCTTGTGTAATTTTCATTCCACTTTCTCTATTTTCCCTAAATTGTGTCCTCCCAGTATGTGGAGTTGGATGTCCTTCTTAGTTGATAGTATAAATAAAGATCAGATTCTTGTTCTCTAGAGGTTGCACGATCTAATGTTGTACTTGCACTCTTAATATATTTAGCGATACAATTTTGATACTCTTTGTACTCATGAATTCCAATGAATAAAATGAAGTTCTAATTTTGAGCATTTGAGATCTCATTAGTTTTAGAGGATACTTACCCAAGGAAGCCCACCCGGTGAGTATTCCATCCTTTATTTTAGTATTAGTTTAGTATTACTTTCTATTCAGTAATTAGTTAAGAATATAGTACCAATTTCTCCTACAACCACTAGAATTCCATTTTGTGATTGTTCCTATAGCCAAAGAAGATAGAGTAGTGTAGTGTTTGTTTGCTCAGATTTTCATTTATTTCATGCATTTCAGCTTAGTGTAGTTGTTGATTGATTTTGAACATTCATTTTATTCCTTTCAAAGCAATTTAAAGTATTGTGTCTTTCTTAGCTATAGAATGAAAATAGCTACTTTGGATTCCTAGTGCAATACTTTGATCACCCATTTCAAGTTCACGTCCTTGGTTTGACAAGTTAAATGCACCTTCATGATGATTGAAATAGCTATTCAGGTTAGATGTCTAATCTTTGAATCATGGTTGTAAAGGCCTAGTTGTTAAATCATTGTAGGAGGCTGAAATTTTTAGCATTGTTGCTAAGATGGTGTCAAACTAGAAAGTTCTTTGGAGTCATTAATAGTTGTCTTGCTCCACTATTTCTATTTTTTTTATTAGTGTACCCCTCATTTAGGAAATAATGACCCCCCTTATTCTTTACCAATTCTCTGTGTGAGCTGGCTGATAGTGAGTTGATATCACATGCATAGAGGAAGGAGAAGAGATGCTTATGAAAGATTCCTCCCTAACAATCCTGATCCATTCTAGCTAGAAGAGCTTCCAAATCCACCAAGGAATAAAGAAGAAGAAGAGCCAAACTCCTTTGCTGATGTATTTCCCAATTTGACTAGTTCAAAAGCTTCCACTAAAGACCAAAATCAGTTTGAGAATCCCTTTGCTTGGGAAATCCATCAAGAAGGCATGGGTGATGCAAATAGAAACATACCTAACCAACTAGCTTTTCCTTTACCCATTACCCATTATAATGAAGTTGAAAATCTCAAAAATATCCCTGCTTTAGCCCTTCCTAAGTTTTATTGATTGGTTAGAAAAGACCATGATACCTTCTTCTTCAAGTTTGATAGACTCTGTAGGAGTTATGACTATACCACCGATGCCCATAGACTTAAGCTATTTCTTACCACTCTAAAATAAGTTGCATTAACATAGTTCATGAACCTAGGCATAGATACTGTGGAAAATTGGGATGACATGACGACAAAGTTTCTTGAGAAATACAAGGAATATTGTAGGGGTAGTGACATGAGAGTAGATGACATTTTTAGGATGCAACAAAAGGAGGATGAGATTCTGGAGGATTACATTTCAAGGTTTTTGTTCTTATAGAAATATCCACAGCATACCCTCAATGAGGAATCACAAAAGCTACTCTGCTTAAGAGGAATCAATAAGATTTGCACTAATTCCTTGAACTTGATGGTAGGAGGAGATATCACCTAAATTCCTTGGGAAGACATCAAGAAAATTTGTTAGAACTACTCTAGAGTAGCTTCAAAGAAAGCAAGAGCTTACCAATCCTCTATGGGTAAGTCATTTATCAATGGAGTCTCAAGGATGGAGATCACACACTTGCTGGTAGATTTCAAACAAGACATCACAAAGAATCTAGCTAATCAACTGGATACATTTTAGGCCAAGAAGAAATAAGAGGAGGAAAAGGCAATGTTGGTAGAGTATTGCCCCCATTACATACATAAGAAGAAGGACTGCAAATGCAAGATGGTAGCTAATATTGAAAGCAAGTAGGTTCCACATGAGCTCAAACTAATCCAAGTTGAAGAAGATAAAGTTCACTATGTTGCACAAAGGAAGCCTTGGGCTCCAAGACAAGGTATGCCACCAGATTCACTATCTTATGTTGGGACATATTTCAATTCCTATTCATCTAGTAACCAATGGTAGCCCCCATATCCATCCAACTATGGAGGATATCCACCACAGCCTTGTGGTAATCCTCCAAATTCTCTGACCAATCATCAAAAATCTCCACCTCAATGGCAGCAACCTCAAGCGAATTGGTAGCAATATCAAGGGCATTGGCAGCCACCTCCAAGAAATTGGAAGCAAAAAAATTAATGGAGGAGAGGACAACAATGGCCAACCCAGACAACTAGTTACATGCAAACACCTTCTCAACCCCAGTAGCCTACTATAATTCCTCCACCTGCTAATTCAAGCTCAAATACACCTAAACCCACTTAGCTACCAACTCATCCCACACCTAATCCAAATAACAAATCAAAACAAAATCATGTATAATCTGTTGATTCAAATCAATTCCCTGCATATGCTATGGGTGTAAGTGACGTCCACTTGGATCCAGGAACTACTTTTCTAGCTCCTTCCAAGCCCATTATCACTGAGCTTCCAATAGAAGAGGAAGAGGAACCTTTGAATGATCGTATTCAGCCAAATGTACCTAAAAATCCTTAACAAATCTCCGCCAAGTGGACTAAACAAGAACAACCATTTCCTTAGAGATTGGAAGTTGGCAAGAAAAATGAAGAAAATGAGGACACAATTTTTGACATCTTGGATTAGCTAAAGCATATATGTGTCCAAATCCTTTTATTTTAGGCCATAAAAGGATGTCCCAATCTATGGAAAGGAAATCAAGGAAGGATGGCTCGAGAAGCTAGGGAAGAAAAAGAAAGTGATGCAAGAGCATCCCTAGTTCTTTGCAATCTTGCATCAACCAAAAATATTTTCCTTTCAATTTTGTAATTTTTTTGTTCTTTCTTAGTTCATGCTAGTGGACCTATCATATTTTCTCATCAGGCCCTACATATCTTTACGTACATCGTGAACATATTCATTCTCCTTATTCCAAGATTTTTGTGTGATTGGATCTTTTTCTGACAAGTTATCGATTCTATATTTCATGACAATTTCTTGAACTGACACTAGAATAGTTTGAAGCCTAGCAGTTAATCTGATCATTCGTGGATCATTCTTGTGACTTGCATATCTTAACGATGTGATTTTAGTTGTTCCTTGGAGTGTCTGTATAGGTCCACACTTCATCTTATGCACCTGTTGATGGAGTAATTCAAATTTGAGGCTGACTTATTCATGCGCTTGTTACATTTTCCTTCATTAGAGATTATGATGATCTTGGCCAATGGAGATGGTTCCAGATCACTTGATAGGATATAAATCATTGTAATCAATCATCAAAAAGTAGTGAAGATAGAATAGAGGATCTGAATTGTAAGATTTTTCTTGCATATAGGAGCATATAGAAATGTTATATTTTTGAGCATGTATTATCAGGGTTGTGAGCCAAATCTGTAAGCCTGAATGTTGCTAACTAAATGTAATTAATATTTCTATTAATGAGAATGTTTTAATTTTCATTTTCCTTGATATCCTATGTTTCTTTCATTATCTTACTCTTGTTACATAGTCTAGATTGTTCTCTTTGAGGACCCTCCTACTGTGGCTACATCAAATTGGTACTAGAGTGAGGTTCGATCCGTGTGAGGTTGACAAAATTTGGGAAGTCTTGTATAAGATTTGTTGTGGGGTGGAAGTTTGAGGATCTAACTTGAAACTATAGAGGACTATTGTAAGGATGGATGGAAGAAGAAATGTTAGAGGAAATGGAGCATGCGGAAATGCAGACCAAGCTATAATGGAAATGCTAAGAGGAATTGTTGCCAAATTAGACACAGTCAAAACAACCTAGAGAAGACATCGACTAGTTGATGATGTGAGTGATGAAGAGGTAGAAGTTTAGGAAGAAAGAGGAAGAGAAGAGCAACCTGACGTAGATCAAGGGGAAGATAGGTTCGTAAGAGCCCTAACCATCTAGAAAATACGAAACCACATTTCAATCCACTAGATTATAATGGTAAGATGGATTCAAAAGAATTGCTTGACTGGATTATAAAGATGTAGATGTATTTTTAATTTGAAGGTACCACTAAAGATAAGAAGGTGAAATTTTCTTGTACAAATTTGAGAGGACATGTATCCCTTTGGTGGGAACATTTGTAGATAGCTAAACAAAGAAGAGGGAAAGAAAAAATTAAATCTTGGGATTAGATGGTGAATAAGTTGAAGAAAAAAATTATGCCTGTAGTTTATTAGATCAGTTTGTTACAAAAATTGAAAAATTTAAAGCAAAAAGATTCAAGTGTGACAGAGTATACTAAGAAATTCTATAAGTTGAACATTAGATCTATACATTTAGAGGAGGAAATTGAGCAAGTAGCCAGATATGTGAATGGTTTGAGATCATATATACAGGATGAAATAAGTTTGATCAAGTTACAGAGTGTGGTAGAAGCGTATCAATGTTCCCTAAAAGAAGAAGAGAAGATGAATAAGAGACATGAGCAGAGATAGAGAGGAAGAGGTGGAAGATTTCAAAGAGGAAGAAATTTTTCTTGAGGAGGAAGAGGATATTTTATAGATCATAATAAGGATAAGGAGGTTAGTAAGAATGATAATGCATATCATAAAGTTTATGGAAACTCTTATAGAAGAGGAGTATATGGTGGTTAATGGAATCAAGGATATAGAAGAGATAATAGAGGATAAGAGAAAAGAGTATTTAGAGGAACTTGTTATAAATGTGGGGGAGAAGGACATAGAACATTTCAATTCAATCAGGGAGAGATAAGTAGAAATACAAATAACAATATAGAAACAACCTTTGTTGAGGAGGATCATGTTAGATCATCTAATAAACTAAAAGATGAGAAGGGTTGGTAATAAGAGAGTATTATGTCAAAGTGAAATGGAGCAGGAGCCACTGCAAAGGAAGAATTTGTTTCAGAATAGATGCAAGGTAGCTGGTAAATGTTACAAGGTGATTGTTGATAGTGGAAGTTTTGAGAACCTAGTTTCTAAAGAGATGGTGACTAAATTGAAGTTGGAAAGGTTGAAACAATTGAAGCGCTATCATATAGCATGGATTCAAGATGAACACAAGATTTTGGTAAGTGAACAATGTTAAGTGAATTTTAAAATAGGAAATTATCATGATGAAGTTTTGTGTGATATCATGCCTATGGATATATGCCATATTTTTTTGGGAAGGCCTTGGCAGTTTGATAGTCAGGCTATTCATGATGGAAAGAAGAATATATACACCATTGTTGCTAATGAGATGAAGCATATTTTGTTTCCATTAGAATATGTTCCTATAGTTGAGGTTTGTATGAATGCTAGAGTTTTTCTAGTTGATGGAAGGAGATTCCTTGATGGATTGAGACATGAGAATGTGTGTTATGCCTTAGTTCCTAAGAAGGATGAATATTTGAATCATATAGAAGAACACTCAGAAGAGATAAAGGAATTGCTGACAGAATATGAAGAGATCATCTCAGATAATGTACCTGATAGATTGCCACCTGTGAGGAGTATTAGTCATTGCATGGGTCCGATTCTTGGAGCTAGTTTTCCTAATAAAGTAGCACAACAAATGACACTTGTAGAGAATGAAGAGTTGAATAGACAAGTGCGAGAATTGTTGAGGAAAGGTTTGATCAAATAAATTTTAAGTCCTTATGCAATACCTATTGTGTTGGCACCTAAGAAGCATGGAGAATGGAGAATGTGTATAGATTCAAGAGCCATAAATAAGATCACGGTAAAGTATAGATTTCCCTTGCCCTCGATGGATGACATAATGGATTGTTTGAGTCGAGACATATACTTTACAAAGATATATTTGAAGA
Organism: Sequoia sempervirens; assembly: GCA_007258455.2. Taxonomy (NCBI): domain Eukaryota; kingdom Viridiplantae; phylum Streptophyta; class Pinopsida; order Cupressales; family Cupressaceae; genus Sequoia; species Sequoia sempervirens. The sequence continues at coordinate 37,582 of VDFB02132538.1, forward strand.
GTGGATATCATCATATCAGAATCAGGGAAGGACATAAGTGGAAAAAAATATTTAAGACAATTGAAGGATTATTTGAGTGGTTGGTGATGCCTTTTGAATTAACAAATGAACTGAGTACTTTCATGAAGTTGATGAATGAGGTATTGAAGATATTCTTGGGTAAGCTTGTGATTGTGTACTTGGATTCTGCGCATACCTGCATATAAGACAAGTTTTAAAGAGGTTGAGAGAGGAGCAGTAGCTAATAAACATTAAGAAGTGTAGTTTCATGAAGGAGGAATTGGTAAATTTGGGATTTGTGATATTTGTGGATGGAATGAAGATGGATCCTACGAAGGTTAGAGAAATTGTTGAGTGGCCTACAACTGTAAGTATTGGAGAGGTAAGATCATTTCATGTATTGGCTAGTTTGTACCGAAAGTTCATTAGGAATTTTAGTTCTATTTGTAGTCCTATGACAAAAATAATGAGGAGATAGAAAGGGTTTTAGATGGACATCTAGAACAGATCAAAGTTTTGAGTTGTTGAAGCAAAAGGTGACTAAGAAGCCTATGTTGGCTTTACCAGCGTTCAATAAGGTATTTAAAGTAGACTGTGATGCAAGTGGAAATGTAATCAGAGCAGTATTAAGTCAAGAAGGGAGACCTATAGCTTATTTTAGTGAGAAATTGAATGAAGCGAGGAGAAGGTATTTAGTGTATGATCAAGAATTTTATGCCATAGTTTAAGCCTTGAAGAAGTGGAGACATTATTTGTTACTTAAGGAGTTTGTGTTGTATACAGATCATCAGCATTGCAATATTTGAACAATTAGGGTAAGTTGAATCAGAGACACACAAGATGGGTGGAGTTCTTGCAGAGCTATACTTTTGTTTTGAAGCATAGGAGTGGAAAGTCAAATAGAGTTTTTGATGCCTTGAGTAGGAGAAGGAATTTACTAACAGAGATGAAAGTAGAGGTATTAGACTTTGATGAGTTGAAGAACTTGTGTGTGGAAGACCTGGATTTTGTAGAACCTTGGAGAGCTTGTAAAGAACCAATTTTGGAGGATAGAAGCCAATGGTTGGATTATTTCATTTAGGAGGATATGTTGTTCAGAGCTAATTATTTGTGTATACCTTAGAGTTCAATGATAGAAAACTTGGAGAAAGAGAAACATAGTGGGGAACTGGAAGGAAATTTTGCAATTGAAAAGATAGTAGCTTTGATAAGTGAATTATTTTGCAGAGTTGCAACTTTCATCAAGTTTCAAAAG
>VDFB02132539.1:0-28980 GCA_007258455.2 Sequoia sempervirens
TTGGGGATTTGATTTGAGATCCTCTGCATGTAAGAAGCTCCATTTTCTGAATAATAAAATTATTCTCTTGTTTGTGGGTTATTTTCTGTGTCTCGGGTTGCACCCTCATCATTTTTCCTCCTCTCTTTCCTATTTTTGTATCAAATCCTTTGGATTTTTATTCGTTCATGTTATTCTGAGATATCATAATGCTTCTTTACTTTTTTAGAATTCACATTCTCTTGTGGGAACTAGCTTTATTTTACTATTTTGATTTTATTTCTTTGTTAGACTAGTTTTATTTGGTCTATTTTCTTGCACTAAGTTTTGGGTAGCTTCAATTTTTTTTAAAGTCTAACATTTATCAAGGGCCTAATTCTAGATTAGAAAGTTGTAGATATTAACTTTGTTAGTTTTGTGACTATAAAAGTGACTTGAGATAATGAATGAATGGAATAAAAAATAAGAATTGGTCCTTGAGATGTAGGCTAATGAAAATAGATTAAGGATCATGCTATTTGTAGATGCCAATATTGTAACACACCACTTGTACACTAATCATGGCATAAAGAGCAATCTAATCAAAGTGAGTTGAAAATGGTAGACAAAATAAAATAATATATTTTTTACAAACGTAAACTTGATTAGATCATTGAATTGCACATTAATTGATATTAATCATCAAAATAATTGTTGGTCAACTAAACTAAATAGAATCTAAAATAAATAAATTTAATAAACTTTATAATAATCACTAAAAATATATTTTAAATTCTTTAAAAAATCTTAACATCTCAACTATCTAAAATATCTTTTTCAATTTTATTTAATCATATATTTCATTATTATTCTCTTTTAATTTATGATAAATAATTTTTTTTTAAAACATCTTAATAATATTAATATTTTGATAATAAAAATGAGTAATAAATAATCAAATTAACATTTAAAAAATTAAAATATTTTGCATCATAAATTTAAAAAGTACTATATATTTCTAAAACAATGAAAAATGTGTAATATTATATATATTTGACAAATAATGTTTTAATAGAAAGAAACAGAAAAATGAAAAATTATTAATTTATATAGGTAATACACGCAAATAATAATGTCACTAAGAATAAATAATAATGACATTTCTGTCCCTAACCACTAAACGACTCATATATAATTTAAATATAGATAAATTTTAAACAATTTAAAACAATAACATGCAGATATAATTTTTAAATTCCGCCCAGCTGTCATTTCCGACTTTCTATAGGAATCTTCTTTGCAACTGCTTAATGTTTTCCACTATCTCCAAATAAAGACAAGCTTTTGCTTTGAAATTCAAAAGAAACTCAGTCAATGGAACGTGCATCCGTGTCAGTAAATTTCCTGCAAGTTTCGTCGATGGGAGCATTTTCACTTTTCTTCTATTAAATGTGATCAGCAATTTTAACTTTTTGTACCATGAAAGGCGTAACACGCCAAAATTAATGTTATCAGATTTCTTCAACGTTTTTATTATATTCCAGATCTATCAGATGAATCATGATAGATAATGATTGTTAAATATAATTTATTTACTATATTTGTTTAATAACAACAAATTAAGAATCTTTTAACTACCACCAATGACTTTGACTAAATCAACCACACTAAAATAAGGAGACCGCATAAGGAGTATATTTCTTCAGACTATGAGGTGCATGCACACCGTCCCTTTATGTGAGGATGAAAAGAATTATGTCAAGCATTTCAGGGCGCTGGTTTTCCTAGAAGAGCTGATGACTACCTTTAGCCAACTAAGATTCTGTTTTATCATAGTGTTGCCATGGCTATTGTTTAGCTCACACTTTGCCTGCGCCAACACTTTCAGCTATGGGGATTTCAACGAATCCAGTATAATACTGCTAAAGGATGCTTCAATACACTCTCACCGGGTGCTCACCCTAACCAATCAATCCCGCCGTTCAATGGCTCGTGTTCTCTACCCCAACCCCATCAAAATAAAATACAGCAATAATTCAGTTTTGTCATTCAGCACTAGCTTTGTCTTTTCCATTGCTGCTCCATCTGTGGGCATGCATGGAAATGGGTTAGCCTTCATCATGGCTCCCAATAAGTCCATCGTAGGCGCCACAGATTCCCAGTACCTTGGACTCGCTACACCTACAACAAATGGTCTTGAATCAAACCATTTTTTGGCAGTCGAATTTGATACAGTTTATGACCCTGATCTCGGAGATATAGATGACAACCATGTTGGGGTTAACAAAAACGGCGTTAAATCTTTCGAATCTCGGCCGGCGGCCTATTGGATTGACAAAGATCATTTTAACAATTTGACTATGAAAAGTGGAGAGAATATCCAAGCTTGGATTGATTATGATCATGTTGATGACCGCCTCAATGTGACTGTTGCAGTTGTCGGGATGGAGAAGCCTGTCCGGCCACTGATATCGGTTAGGAAATTCAATCTTTCTCCAGTTTTGAAGGAAGAGGTGTATGTGGGGTTTTCTGCATCCACAGGGACTTATGCAATTGAAGATCATTACATTCTCGGCTGGAGCTTCAGTACGGAAGGTGATGTGAATATAATATTGAAATAGTTTTAGAAAAGGAGACTGGGGATACCCATAAAAACAAAATGTTTAGATTTTAAAATTAGCTTTACATTTTTATTATGAGAATTTTTTTAAGCTTTGATCAGAGGGTTGAAGGGCTTTTTTAATTTAGTATAATCATAGATCTTTAACTTCCATCTGCAAGTTATGTGGTTGTTCTTTCTTCTGTGTTAATCTATTCATCTGGGTCTGCACTTTGAACAGGTCAAGCACCCCCTCTAGATCTATCAGGTCTCCCTTCATTCATCAAAAAAAAGAAGATAACTAAAACCAGAGGCTTCACGGCGGGTGTGACTGTAGGATCTCTGGTTGTGTTCCTTGTAGCCGTTTTCTTTGCATTACTTAAAGTGAAAGAAATTAAAGACAGGGAGTTGATTGAAGAATGGGAGTTAGAGTTTTGGCCTCACAGAATCCCCTACAAAGAGCTAAAAGCTGCCACACAGAACTTCCGGAAAGACCAGCTGGTGGGCTGCGGGGGTTTCGGACGGGTTTACAAGGGCGTTCTCTCCAGAAGCGGCCTTGAAGTTGCAGTGAAATGCATCACGAAGGACTCCACTGAAGGAATGAAGGAATTTATTGCAGAAATCTCCAGCGTGGGTCGTCTCCAGCACAGAAACCTTGTTCAATTGCGGGGCTGGTGCAGGAAAAACAAACAGCTGTTTATTGTATATGACTACATGCCAAACGGAAGCCTAGATAAATGGATATTCCCAAATCCAGAGGCAAAAAGTGAAGTTCTGTCTTGGGCCCGAAGATACGCAATTCTGAAGGGCGTCGCTGCAGGGTTGCTATATCTTCACGAGCAATGGGAACGCAGAGTAGTTCACAGAGACGTGAAATCCAGCAATGTGTTGCTCGATTCAGAGCTTAATGCAAAACTTGGAGACTTTGGGCTTGCTCGCTTGTACGATCACGCGCAAAATCCACAGACAACACGGGTCGTGGGGACCGTTGGGTATATCGCTCCCGAAGTCACAAATACAGGGAAAGTTACTCCAAGCTCCGATGTTTTCAGTTTTGGCGTTGTTTTACTGGAAGTTGCATGTGGCAGGAGGCCGGTAGATTTGTCCAAGGAGAATGAACAGATAGTTCTAGTGGATTGGGTGAGGGATTTATATCAAAATGGAGAAATCTTGCACGCAGCCGATCCAAATTTTGCTGGTGTTTATGATGTGGAAGAAATGGAAAGAGTGCTGAAATTGGGATTGCTTTGTTCTCATCCTCAACCAGAACAAAGGCTTGGAATTAGAACGGTACTGCAAATACTGGAAGGCCAAGCTCCATTTCCAGCTCATCAGATTCATTGGATTTCTTACGATACCAGTTACAAAGATTATGGCAGTGGTGTTGTTCATATTACGGATGAAGAAGTAACTACTGATCAATTGGGTTCCGTTCCTGTGTCCGTGGAATCTGCAACCACTTCAACAAGCCGTGGTTATGAGAAAGATTCTGATTATGATACAGGCAGATGATTTATTAAGTCGCCTACGGCTCCTGCTTTTATGCTAATTTCAATGGATTTCTACTTGTATGTTTGTGCTGTGGTTAGCAGCAATGCTTTGTTCTCTGGTTTCGCTGATCTGCGGCCGTTGGATCTCTGTACTCATCCTCTCTTAAAATATATGTAAATATTTTTATTCCCATGTAAAAAAGAGTTTTAGTTCAATGGTTAGCAGCAATGCTTTGTTCTCTGGTTTCGCTGATCTGCAGCCGTTGGATCTCTGTACTCATCCTCTCTAAATATATGTAAATATTTTTATTCCCATGTAAAAAAGAGTTTTAGTTCAATTTGTTGAGGATAGTTGGTAAGATGATGGTATGCGAAGAAAGTAATCATTCAAGGTTCAAATTTTAATCAGGTCAAGATTCAAATTTTCAGAAATATGATCAGTATTATATCTAAATGACTTTGACAGAAGATTACTGTACACATGACAAATTACTAAATGTATAAGAGTTGATTTAGAGTTTTATTATTGTATTGTATATGAGTAAATTTTAATGTAATACTGAAAAAGATTTTTATACTATAATTTTTATTGTAATTTTTAAATTTGTTTTGATATATGTTATTTTTACTGTATAAATTTATCAATTTTTTTTTTTCTAAGAAATTATAACAATAAAAACATCATTATATAATTCTGTTTTATATGATAAAATGCTTCTATATTTATAACTTTTAAATATATTAGGATAAAACATATTATAGATAGTTATATAGTTAACAAACTACATCACATAAGTGATATAATTCAAGATTAAGTTGTGGGATATAATCTTATCTTCAGCAATTGGAACAAAGAAACTCTATTGCATCAATTTAATATTTACTTACAAATGCTATTAGATTTTTTAATAATTGAGTTTTGATTGAATTTTCTACTTTATACATCATGTGTTACATCACACAAACATCCAAAAAAAATTATTAAGACAATTTAAATATTACAATCTTTATTTTCACGTAGCAAGCAAATTAATTAAAGAAATATCATGATACCCATAAAAATGACATCTATCCTCTATCTTGAATAACATTATTATTTGTGTGGACCATATAGCTTAAATAACATCTCTTTGAAACACGTAAAGTATTTTACTTGGATATTTTTTTTGTATTGATTGATTCTATTTAAATGCTTATTTATTTATTTCTATATTAAAATATTTGAACAAAGTGTTATTGTTTAAAAGAAAAATTATTTAAACTAAATAGTCCACACAAAAATAATATAGTTTAAAATAAATGAAAATGACATTTCTATCAGTTTTATAATATTCTTATAATTTATAAAATAGAATTGAAATCATATTTTTATAAATTAATATTACTTAAAATAAACAGAAAAAAATAATAATATGAAATCTTGCCACGCATCTTTGGGGAGATCTAGTACGCTAAACATACGCTGACGTAAGCAATGCATTTTCTTTCTAATTTGCTCAAATGTATTTTAAAGAAGATGCCAGGAAACTCCAAACTGACAGGAGTGGATGTTTTCAATGTGGACGGGTAGTTGCTAAATTTCTGGACTATCGCCGAAAGTAGGGGAAAAAAATCATACCGACATCAATGTGCGTTCTTGGACAACGTCTTGACCACAAGAATGTGCTTTGAAAAACTACCTTTTCATACCATGCCAAGAAGGTAAGTTTTATAACATACGAAATTTCATTTTCATATTCAATATCTAGCATTTAAAGATCTTTAATATGTTATTTATTTCACTATTTCAGGTTAAAAAAAGGTTAAATTTAAATGAGTACATTTAAAATATTTATTAATAAAATTTGTTAAAGCTTGTAATTTTAAATTGAAATATTTAAAGTGGTATAATTTTTTTTATGAAGTTTTGTTTATACTATGATTAGAATTTTTAGAGTGCATTTTATTATATATATATTATATATATGGGTATGTGTATTTTGTAAGGAGAATAATTTTAATTTATAATGTTGAGGTGTTATTCTAAATAAAATTTGATGGCTAATAAATTTATTTCAAACCATTCAACTTCACCAGTAAGTTAAAATTATTTTGACTTCTAATATTGACAGATTAAACTCAACTAAAATAAATACATTCATCCCATAGCTTAGAGTACTTTCACCCATTTCTTACATGCTATTTGAACCTTTATATGCAAATAGTTGAAGATGTGAAAGAATTATACTAAGAATACTAAGTCATTGGTTTTCCCCTTTTCTAGCTAAGCCCCTATTTTATCCAAGCGTTGCTATGACTATTTCTTACCTCAGAGTTTTCCTACACCAAGACTTCCACCTATGGTGATTTCAATGAATCAAGTTTAATGTTGCTAGAGGATGATTGCATAGACTAAGTTTGTTCTCATAGTAACCAATCAAACCCAATGTTTAATGCATCATGTTTTGTACCCCAACGCCATAAAAAGAAAAGAAAAGCGTCTTTTATATCCTTTAGTAGTAGCTTTGTCTTGCCTATTGTGTTTCCATCTAAGGGTGTGGATGAGAATGGGATGGCCTTCGTGATGGCTGCCAATAATTCTTTCATGGGCATTACTGATTCTTGGTACCTTGGATTGACCATGCTTATAAAAAATGCCGTTCATTTCAATTGTCTTTTAGTGGTCAATTTTGATACAGTTTTTATTGATTTGTATAAGAAAACAATAGCTTTATAAAAATAGCAATAGGGTGCGGAGGCGGGAAGGAGAATGAAGGAGGGTTTTTCAATGCAGATGGAGATTCAGTCGATGTGGATGATGATCTGGATGGCGTTGGCGGTGATTTCAATTGCTTTTCCTCTATCTTGGGCTATGACCAGTCATGGGGTGTTTGTTGTTTGTTCTGCACTACTCACCCCCTGGTTTAGGGTTACGTTGCTTGGTCCCTGGTTTTAGTTTTTGCAGTTGGCTTTCTACTTGCAGCCTTTGAAGTGTGCGACTTTTGCATTTCAAGCATAGTTGATTTTGCCTTGGTCGTTGGTTGGCGGTTGCCACTAGCATGTTTGCTAAGTTTTCTGCTATTTTTTTGAGTATGAAGAACTTCAATGGGAGCTTCTTTCATGCCAGGATTCTTAAGTATGGCGTTGCCTTGTAGGGAAAGTTTGTTGTGGGCTGCGGGAACTCTGTAACGTCTCTTTGCACTGTCAATTACGACCTTGAGACCAAACCCTCCTTGGTCGTCTGCATTATGCTCTGGGTTGAGGATCACAATCCTTTACAACAAAACAGTATTGTTGTGAAAATCGCTGTTGCGCCTGGTGTTGCCGTGATGGTCTTTTCTACCCCTTCCTGCTAACGTTGCCAGCGTCTGGTGGTGGGTATCCTTGTGTTCCTGGAGATTGGGTCCGTTGTGGTGTTGATCTCTTATTTTCTTGCCCATCTTTGTTGCTTGGTGGGAGGCTCTGATGTGGGTTCTCGTGGGGGGTTTGGTTGGGCTCTGACTCTGTGGTGGTGCCTTCCTTGCTACTCGTTGTTCTTTGGGTTTTCTATGTTTGAATTTGTTTCTATGGATGTAATTTTGGAAGGCTTGCAGAAGAAGACTGTCTACAGCCATGGTGACTGGCTATTCTTAGCCTCTGCTTGCAAGTATTTTATTTATTTGGCTGCTTTTATGCATAACTTGTTGCCTCTTCTCGGTGTTGAGGGTTTTGTGGTGTCTTATGGTTTTCTTTTCTGGTTTCTTGGCCTAGCTCCCATTTTGGCTTCTCCTATTATGAGCTCTCTCGCAGTGGTGGAGTTGTTTTTTGCTGATAGGGTTGGGTGGTATTTTTTGGGGGCTTTTTTGGTCCTTGAATCTCATTTGGAGCATTTAGGTGGAAAACTTGGTTTGTCATGGGATCTCAGTTCAGTTTCACATTGTATTGGTGTTCTTGTTTGGGTTATGTTGCTTCTATACAACTTTCCTTTTAGCTTCTCCTTTCGAGGTGCGGAACTCTCCTCTTGAGGTGGGAAGGGTTCTTGCTATTGGTGGTGGGAGTTGTTGCTAAGGGGCTTTTAAATTCATTCTAGGTTGGCTTTCTCAATGCCTCCATGGGTACCTTTATTTTACCTAGTTGTTGGGTTTGTTGTTGGCTAGGTTTTGGTCATGTTTGGAAATGGTTGGAACTTTAGTCTCTATTTGATTTTGCGATTGATTTTGCGATGAATGGTGCTGGTTTCCACTTTCTTACTAGAGATGGAACCCCTCTAGGGGTTTTAGCTTAGGTTATGCTTCTTTTTCTTGTTTATCTTTTGTAGGAAAAGTTGGAGACTTTGCAAGGGAATCATTGCCCTTATTTCTATGTATGTTACTTTTATCATTTTATGTGAAGTTTAAGTTTAGGATTAGGTTCTTAGTCATGTCTTTTGGCTTTGACTAGTTGTCTTTTAAGCTAGGTTTTTTCTATTTTTTTCTATCTTTGGTGTGTTATGGCCTGGTCTTTAGTTGATAGAGTCTCTTTTTTTGCATTTGGTCTATAATTGGTCCCATGTTTTGGCCTTAAGCATGGGTTGTTAGCACTTGGTTCTTTCCAAGCTCACTTTTGCCAAGTCTTTCTTTTCGTTGTCTCATTTTTTGTGAGCCTCCTCTCTTGTGACTTGATGGTTGTTTTGTAATGGGTATGGGGCATTCTAATTTTAATCAAATCAAAACAATAGCTTTATAATAAAAAAATAAGTGTGCACACATTGCTATGAAGACCCTTGAGAAGCATTTGGGAGAGACATTTTTGTCTTTGGAATACGTTTTACATTAATTTCCACAAGGTTTTGGAATATCACTTTTATCAATGTGGTCTACAACACCTAACTTGATTATTGCACCTTTCTACATGCTTAAATGGTGAAAGTGGGTTTGCATCAAAATGAATCAACAAGATGATGAACCACTAATCTTCCACCATTAAATATGTGATTATGTGTATGATAAGATGCAAATAATAATAAAAAGTCAATCCTAACTATTATGGAAACTATGAGGGAAGTTTTTAGAGCTTAAAAAGGTTTGTACCTTGCTGGAAGAAGCTTGTTCTTAGGGCACAAAGGACTGATTCGCCTTTAGTGGCGAATGGGTCCCTGTTAGGGTTTTTGAAACTGAGATTTGGGTTATTTTTCTTGATGTTTGCACCCTCAGATTCCCAATTTTTAGCTCTTCAAAACTTGTACTTAATTTTGTAGCTTCATTTTTTTGTTCTTGCACTATAAAGGTCAATCTTGCAACTTCACAACTTTGACAATTTTGCTTCAAAATTCTTCTCCACTTGATCTTCATCCTATAAATTTACAAACACACATTCAAGCAGAAAAAAACTTGTTGATCGTTAGTAAATAGGGGTTTTCCTAAGTCAAACCCCTTGTAGGTAATTAAAACAAATTTTGAAATAATGAAATTCAAGGATGAACATGAAACAATGCAATGTTGATACCTTAGAAGTTGTCTTGGAAGATAAATCTATAATCTAACATATTGTGGCCATGAAGAATGTAGATCTTGATCCTTGAATAGATGTGAACAATGCTTTCAAGTGGATCCTCAATGCTACATCAACTTTCTTAGCTCAACAACATGCATGAATGCACTATGCCTTAGACATGATGAAATGATCTTGAATTGCTACAGTAAATTCTTGATAATCTACCTTGAAATGCCTTTGAAAATGCTCTTAAAGCACTCTATAATGCTCTATTCAAGTTGCTAGGATGTCTCATAAAATTTCTAGATGAAAATAAAGTGAATTAACCCCATATTTATACTAAATCAAGAAATTAACCCCAAAATTCAAACAATTCAAGTGGACACTAGATTTGGGAACAAACATTATCAAATTCCCGTGAAAATGAAATTAAAAAAATGGGCCCTCATTAAGGGAGGACCCATTCAGCACCTAGGGTGAATGGGTCCTGACACTATTTTACATTACCTCACCTTCGGGGAATGACAAAACATTAAAAACCCATGTAGAATATGCTAGAAAAAGAGGGGTTCTATAGAGGGAGGACCCATTCCCCACTTAAGGTGAATGGGTCCTAGCGCCAATTTCTAGGACCTTGAATTTTCCCAATTAAATGTTATGCAATTTGAATTATGGGTTTCAAGATAGATCTTCAAAAGGTGTCACAAATAAGGCTTAAATTTTAATTAAAGGGGCTAATTAACTCTAATTAACTACTCTTAAATAAGAGGACCCTAGATAAGTGTGAAAGTGTGTTACAACACTATACAACACCATAAAGAGGGTACATAATAAGTATATTTTATTAAAAGGCGGCCCAAGATCAATGTGAATTTGTTACGACACATTACAACATTAAACCTAGACAAAATTAGGTTAATTTAATAATTATTCCCAAATGAAGTAAGGAAAAAGGATAATTTTTCCCTTACTACATTTTTCCCCAACTTTCGTGAGAAGATGATCCCACGTCAAACTCACACTAAAGTAGACATTCAAGACACTTAAGTATGCAGCAATAGCAAAGATACATGATCATACCCTGTCAAAGGCCAAGAAAAATAAAAAGATCAAGCACAATTGTCCCAATGTGATATAGAATGGGGTTGTTTGTTTGTAACATATGCTGCTCACTCTAGGCTAGTGGAACCCTAGTCTGTCCACTAGGTGAGTTATCCCAAGGAGGTGGAAAATGAGAGAATCGTATTAGGCTCTCATACCATACCAAAGTTATCCTCCTAACAACTTCAATAAGGAACCACAATGTAATGCTATTGTAACTACTTTTGTAATTTCATGTATGTAAGCTTTTGTTAAAGGGGATTTTTTTTTGTTCACGTAAGGTTTTAGGGAGCATTGTTCCTAATGTCTCTAAGAGAGGACAAGTCAAAGGTGTTAGATCGTCACTCATGGGATGCCTCATTTGCATCATGCCATGATGGTAGATCATACACTCTTCGAGGACATCAAACCCAATGACACCACCAAGAAGAGGACATGTCATAAGGAAAAAGAAAAATCATGCCATGAAACTTTGATGAAAGATGTCATTGATGTATGCCCCCACTTTAAAGAGGTTGCTACACCATTACTGTGAGCAATTGCTTTAAAGTAGAGAAATGTTTTATCCCAAGACATGAGATATTTCCTAAGAAAACCCTACGCCAAGTCATATGCTTTTGAAATAAGTTGCATCATGAAATAGGAAGGGTTTCCCCCACAAATACATAAGGGATCCATGGATTCGGGTTTAGTATGTCTTTGTTACAATGTTGTCATAGAGCATGGAACTTTCATCATTCTCCAAATACTCCTAGAACTGGAAGAATGACACAAAGAAATCAAAAATAAAGAAAAAGTCTTTCGAATCAACATGGAAGAGACCCAAATGGCTCAATGCCTTGCATCATCCCCAAAATGAAAAAAAAAAGACAAATGAAAAAGATAAGAGAAAAGATTTTGGGTCAACTTGGAAGAGATCTAGATGTCTCGATGCCTTGTGTCATCCCTAAAAGGAAAGCACAAGAAAAATGAAATGATTACCACATATAGAGGAATGAAAGGTACATGTAGAGGAATGCACAAAAAGAGAAAGGTACATAGAATAAAACAACACGGGGGATCACATTATGCACATGCAATCACATAAAGAAAACATGAAATGTAAAATACTAGTTACAAGGCACATGTGAGTCATCCTAAAGTAGGTCATCCACATCCCAATCTCGGTCAATATAAATGAAAGGCGAACAACTAGCTAAAGGGACAAGAGCAAGTGTTGAACTAGGGGAACCACCAAGTTCAATACTCTTTTTAGGAGATTTGTCATCTAAGCTCATAGAAGAAGATAACAATGTATTCAACTCATCATTTACTTGTTCATAAATCTTTGCAAATTCCATCATCTATATTTATCACAACAAGAGGTCAAATGACAATTTCCATGGACTGTTCTTGTTTATGTTGTGGCTAGGGTATAGATTCATCATGCATTGCTTTAGGTAAGTTTGTATTATGATTTTGTATGTTGTTCTTGTCTTATTTTGTTTGTAATCTATGAGCAATAGCATGATGTCTATGTGTACGCTCTCTAGCACTTCGATTCCTTTTCAATCTATTGTCAATTTGTATTTGTGTAAGAGCATGAGTTTTTCAATAATAGGTTCCTTCTCTTCCTTGGGAGGAATAGAAGAAACAAAAGTAGGTTGTTCGACCACTTTCTCTTTGAGTATATAAACTTGTTTGACTCTAAGAGGGACAACGGGATTATTTGTGTTATCTCATGGTCTCTTGTAGGAAATTGTGGGAGGTTTTTCTATATGTTGCTCTTGTATGTTTGGAAGGGCTTTTGGTTCAATCATTGCTTTGAACATCAAGGATAGGTGTTTCATTTATAGGTTGAGGCATGTTTTGAAGGGATAATTCTGCTATTTTCTTTTCCTTGAACCTTTGATATGATTTGAAAAGAAATCCTCACAAGGCTTGATATGTTCCATCGGCTCAGGCCAAAAGAAATCTAGTGAAAAATTCCCTCGAGTTGATGCAAGATTAAATCCACTATGATGCAAAGTAAAGATATCATTGCCAAATGGAAACTTTAGAAATTTATGCGCAACTAAAGGGATGGAATTCAATGAGTGAAGCCATGGATAGCCTAGCTTCACATGAAATTGGTCTGATTACAGGATGATGGAAAATGATATAGTTAGTGTTTTCGGTCCCACTTTTAAAGGGAGATCTCTAGAGCGTATTGTAGGGAAAAGAAACCCATTATGTGTCTTGATCCATGCTTTTCAGTTTTTTCGTATGTATCTTGATATAGTTTATGAACATATAAGAATTCTTAAATGATCACATTCACTCAAAAAATAGGATCAATTAATATACCATTAGTGGGCTCATTATTGATTTGGCCAGCTATGTAAAGAGGACCATCAGGTACATGTTTAAGTATATTGTTTTGTGAGAAAGCAGTATCACAAGGATTTTTAGTTGAGCCCTTATGAGGTCTAGCTTCAATAAATGCGATCACTTCCTTTATGGGATGTTGTTTAATAATATCCATATTGTCATCATCTGTGTCAACATTCATCACATCATTCTTAGTTTCACTAGCTTTGACAAATGAAACAATGTGTTTAGGCATGGGATTTGTAAAGATTTACAAATTTTGACTAGGAGGGGCTATAGACTTATTACCTTGATCATTCACACCTCCAATTCAAAGTTGATTATTGTCAATGAGGTCTTGCACAAGATTGTTAAGACACTTACAATATTTTGTACCATGACCATTTTGTTGATGGTAATGACAATAATAATTTTTTGAAAGTCTTTAGGAAATGGTATATTAGGGTCATATTCTCTAATAGGAGGTAACGTAAGCATGTTCTTGTCAATGAGCTGCAACATGATATTATGAAGGGTATTGAGTAAAGGAGTGAACTCCCTATCCCTCTCCCCGAAAGGAGTTATTTTTTTATAGCATCCACCATAATATTAGTTTGTTGACTCACTTGAGGAGAATTTAGTTGTAAAAATCCCTTATTATGCTTCTTGAAAGGTTGATAGCCATTTTGAGTTGTAGATTCATATTTTTTCAGTATGACTAGGGGGATTTTTCACATCATAACTGCAAGTTGAATTTTGGTAATCATGAAGGGAAGTACATAACTATGTGAAGGATGGAAATCTCAAAATTTCAAAAAAAAATTGGAGTTTATCTTGTGGGTTGGAAATAAACATTCATTGAAGGTCTGCATTAGGAATCTTAATGTTTACTTGTGAAGAAAGTGTTTGATATCTTGTTATGAAATTAGTCACTTTCTCATCCTCTTTTTGTTTGCATGTCACTAAGTTAGAAAGGGTCATCTTGGGACTCATGTGAATATGGAAGTGGTTGTAAAATGCATAAATGAGTTCATTGAATGAACCAATTGAATTGTTGGTAAAGAAGAGAACCACTCTAAAGTAGTATCCTTTAAGGACATAGGAAAGAGCTTAGCCAAGATTTTATCTTCAAAGATGAAATCACTACACAAGGCTGTGAAGGCAGAAACATGGCAAACAAGATCTCCTTTTCCACCATATTTCTCAAATTGAGGGACTTCTATACCTTGTGGCATTTGTGCTCTTAATATGTTGAAGGATAGTGGGTTGGATTTGATGTATTGTAAAGGTTTATTGTTGTTGTTTTGTTGTAATGTTGCCACTTTTTGTTGGAGGAGTGTCATAGTTTGCAAGAGGTAGTTAAGGATAGGATCAATTTGGTTGTAAGGTTGAAGGGAATAAGGTAGAGTAGTGTATGTATGTGAAGGGCTAGTGAATTATAGGCTGGTGAAGGTACATTGTTAAGGAGTTATTGTGTTTGAATGGACAAGGCTAGAATTATTTCCTATTGGAATACCTATCGAACTGTACACAATGCTCTAACTTAGGTATGATTACATTGTGGTTGGTTGAATGGTTGTGGTAGGTTGAAGGTTTGTTGTAGGTTGAAAGGTTTTTATAGGTTGAAAGATTGTTGTGGGTTGTGTACTAGTGTATGTAGTAATTGACATTGGTATCATGGAGGATGGAATTGGAATTCCACCTTGGCTTTGAGTAGACCCCAAAACTTGAGTGGAATTAAGGATGGTAGGGATGGTGTTAGTGACATTAAGCACATTGGTTGTAGGAAGTGAAGTCATTGGAAATGAGGTATGGAGGGTTGATTACCAACACTATCAGAAAGAGAGTCAGGAAACCCAAGATCAATGGTGAGTGAGTTATTGTGGGATGACATGTGCCTCAAAGTACATATTATGGCTAGTGTAGGATCATGGGGGTCCAAACTAGGCCTCTAAGTGGCGATGAAAATTTAGAAAATCAAAGTTAGGCAACTTGACATAAAAATTTGAATAGGTTATTAACACAATTTAAAAAATATGTAAGAACCAAAGTTGTAGAAAATTGAATGTAGTTTCTAGGCTACTAGTCATTTTTTTGAAAAAAGTAAATTATTTTTGAGAAAATTTGAAATTTCAATGCACTGGTACTAAATTTTCAGGAAAAAGATAAGAAGCAGGTGTATGTTTGACCACCCTAAGTACAAGAAAATCATAATATTTTTTTCTAAATTTTTAGAATTATTAAAATGTTTGTGTTTGACCACCATAACATGGTAAAAAAATTTATGAAATTCAATTTTTTTTTATCCTATGGTATGTGAAGCATAGATTGTGGTGCGGTACATCTTGTAAATTCAAAAAATGTAAAGTATTTTGAAAGTTATAGTTCTAAGTTTTTCAATTAGCTTATCAATTAGGACTTTAGACATAATGTAGGTAGAAAATCAATAATAATAATTTATTAAATTCAAAATAAGGAAAAAGTTATATTGGTGGAAAGCTATTTTTTTTTTCTATAAACCCTTTTCGTTTGATGAAATTTGGGTAAAAAAAAAGTCATCAGCCAAAAGGGAAAACTTTGAAAAACTAAACAAATTTTCAAAAACACATTTTTTGAGTTGACTTTCTAGGTCAGGCAATCCCAAACCAAATCCTGAGCCAATATCCATTAGTTATATTTTTTTATATTATTTATAATACATATATTTATAATACAAATATTTATAATATATATTATATATATATATTATATTATATATTATTATATTATTATATTATATATTATATTGTATACTATATATTATATATTATATTGTATACTATATAGTACATATGTTTTGTATAGTATATAATATATTATTATATTATATTATTACAATATATAATATAATATTATATTATATATTATTATATTATACTATATAATACATATATTTTTTTAGACATTCAAATTATCTTGATTGATATCGTGCACTGAATTCCGATTCACTAACATGAATTCTTCCTTAATCACATCCATACTAACCATTTAATTGAATAATATTTATTTGATTAAATTCATTAAATTCCTAAAGTCCTCTTTCAATAAAATAAATTAATTTTATTTAGTTAAATTCTAAAGTCATATCTTTTAATTAAATAAATCAACTTTATTTAATTAAATCCTAATAATATTCATTTAATTGAATAAATCCAATTTATTTAATTAAATTACTAATACCTCAAAATCCTCTCATTTTGATTTAAATAAATCTAAATATCTAAATCAAATGTGAAATCAAACTAACTTCCATCTAAGTTAACTAAATTCTAATTAACTCCTAATACTAATCCTCTTTTCTCTAGCTTTTGCAACTTGCACATGTAAATCAATTTAGTTGATTTATTAATTCTTCTATTTTCATTGAAATGTGGCATATCCTTGGAATATTCCATCAATTTGAAATATCCCTCCCAAAGGACTTTGTTCTGCAACATGGCATTTAAGTCTCTTACATGTCCTTCTTCTTGAGCCAACTTAGCATTTACTTCTCTTACAACTCTTCCTCCACAAGCCATCTTTTGAATTTCAAATTCCACCTATATCCATTTAACATGCACATTGTTCAAAATGTTCTCCACCCTCCTTCATTAGCAAGTTGACAAGTGGAAAAATGCCATTGGTTCAAGTTTAATCCCACATGCATCCTATTCTCCATTCTTCCATCCTTCTTCCTTATAAATAGAGGCTTTCTCTATTGTATTTGGGGACACAATCTTAGGCATTTTGAATCGACAAGTTTATGCATTTGAATCCACAACCCATGCAATTTTATTATTGTCATTTGAATCCACAAATCATCCATATTTTCAGCCAATTTAGCATAGATTTCATCATTAATAGTTAGTTTCTTGTGATTTTGTTCATCACACATCCATCCAAGAGATTATCAAGGGTTGGGAAAGGGATACTTTCCACATCAAGGTAGCACCAATCCACTACATGGGATAGGTATGCACCATGCTTTTTGTATGCTCCTTATTAGTTTATTTGATCTTTTGTTGTTTTGTTTGCATTATGAAGCATGTTGGAGTATTTCATAGTGATGTTATGCTTGTTTTCCTTTAAATGATTAACCATGCTAATGTGTATTAAAGTTTAAGAATTTGTAGATTTTAGCATCTACATCTAGTGCTAGAAGGAGGGCACTGTAATCTACATTTCATTTTTAGATAGTGGTCTATTTTTCCTTCTCAGAAAAAATCAATTTATTGAAATGCTTTGTTAAATGGTCATTCATTCCATATATATTTAACATGCATAGATGTTGAAGCATTCAAGGAAATAGGAACACTCTTCATTGGATTTGTGTTTGACTAAGCTACTTTTTTTTTTTTTTGAATCTCTATGCTTCCATTTTGGCATGGGAAAGGAAGTACACTATTTCTCTCATTAATATTGCTATCTTTATTTGCCATGATTTATCTACGTTCATGAATCTACTATTAACTATTTTAAGTTTATTCATCAATCTGCTAGAAGTCCAAATATTTTAGTGTAGGCAGAGACTGCTAGTCAGAGGTTGTGGGTGTGGCTTTACACCTGCCAATTGCATTTGCTTGAAATTTATACCACTTTAAGTTCGCGCCTAAAATTTTTTCACCTACTAATTGCATTAGTTTGAAAGATTTTAAAGAAGCCTTCATTCGCTGTTACACTATGAATAGATCAAAATCTCTACTGCTTTTGAAATATGTATGTATATCTATGAGAATAACAGTAATGATTATTGTATGTCTGTTGTTTTCAAAATATGTATGTATGTATTTTCACTACAATAACAGTAATGATAATGGTCTGAACTAGGTGACATAAAATAAATATCTGCAGAGGAGTTAATGTTGCTAGGCACATAAACTTCAACTTGTGTTACTCTTGTTGGTGTGGCTTCCATGCTTCTTACTTTTGAAGTTGATTCACGATTGGGCTTTCAAAATTTATTCTATCTAAAAAACTCTATTAGATATGCGTGCTCACTCTACAAGTTATATATTTTAAATTAGTTTTTTGTTTTGATATGGATGTGTATTGGATTTGATAGGTCAGTTTTGGACTTCATGATTTGATTACTAATAATTATAGATTTTGGGATCGACTTCCAAATTTGATTACATTCAATTGGTTCCTAATTTTTCTGGTTGCATTTAGTTTACTCACTGTCATTTTGTTGGAGAAAAGTATTTGATTGATAAGTCATGATTTAGCATGAAGCTTCCTCACATCCTTCAAATTTTTAAGTCACATGCTAATGTATTTTATGTCGTGTGCTTTCATATAGGATCTCTCATTGTGTAGGTTGAATGCTAATGCATAAAACTTAGGGACTTCACCTTTGGACTACCAACATTAGACCACTTCTTCATTGCAACTTGTTCATGAGGATTTGCATTGGAGTTTCTAAATCATCTTTCTACCATGCCTTCAAAGGGATGCACACTTTATTATTTACATCAAATCTGATTTTTAGGGGTGCATATAATCTAATTTCTAGTGCTAGCTTTGTAATAGCCATAAAATCCTTGAAATAAATATTATTTGTAATTATTTTGTAATGTTTGTAGGGAGGTTGGCATCAAGAAACAATGGTGGTTTTTCTCTCACATTGGAATCAAAGAACACAAACAAATTGGAGTTGAAGAAAACTGAGCACTGAACTTAAAATTGACAAAGCATTTTTAAATGCTTAGGGTTTCCATTTTTTTCTTTCGTTTTCTATTTTCAGCCAACTCACTTCGGTTTTGGGTTTAAAAATAACCATTGATTTGATCTCTTCAAGTTGGTTAAAATTGAACTTAGACACTTACTAGCTTTTCGATTTGGTCTAAAATTGAACAAAACAACTTCAAACAGTTGATTTCATTCTATAAAAAGAACCCATTACTGCTTTTGAAGTATAAAATGAATATGTGTGTTTCTTGTTTTGTAATCCTTTTTAGAAACTAATATCATTTAAAAGGCTAATGCACTTCTCTCATGCTTCACAACAATCTTGAGAATCAAAAGTATTTTGGTGATATCAGGTTGTCTAAAAGGTTGCCTCCACACTTCAATTTGGGCTTTTAAAAATTGAACAAATCTTGCTAGTGTGAGCTAAGTATATTGTGCGTGTTCTCTATTTGTTCACTCAAAAAAATATTGATAAAACTATGGATGTACTTACTCACTTTTGTTTACCTTTAGAGGACCTTCCTTGGTGGGAAAAAGTACTGACCGCAAAGGAACAACCCAAGTGGTAATGAGCATAAGCCAGGCTCTTCTGAACTGCTATACAAATTTGTGGTTACAAGGAAAGTTTCCAATCAACTCAGTGATGCATGATAGCTCTCCCCCAGTATCTTTATGATGTGCAAATCCCTTGTTGTAAGGGTTGGGAGACCACTTGAGGGAGTTTATCATCATGTCCTTTGAATCAAATGCACTTATTATGAACCATTGTGTAGTGGAAAAAAATCCCAATATTTGTTTGTGAGAAGAGGTTTGTTGAGATAAATGATGAGGATGATGGTATGTGATAAAAAGTCATATGTCAAAGTTCAAATCAACAAAGACACATTCAAACCAAATTTAACATCTAGATGACTTTGACAAGTAAGATCACTTGCACATAACAAATCACTCATTATACAAAGCTTGATTGAAAGTTTTATTGTTGTATTGCAAATAAATTAATTTTAATGTAATATTGATGAAGATTATTATATTAAAAAATTTATGGTAATTTTTAAAAAAATTATTTTAATATATATTATTTTTCTTTGTCTTTATTGTACAAGTTTATCATACTTTTCTTTTTAAAAAACTATCATGATAAAAGTGTCATTATATAATTGTGCTTTATATGATAAAATGCTTCTATATTTACAACTTTTAAATATTTTATTATTGTTAATTCTTCTTAAAAGTAAATTTATTGTAACATTCATTAATTTTAATTATTCAATAATTTTTCTTTCAATTATAGATAGATAAATAGTTATTTTTCAAAAAGTATTATTTATATTTGTATGTTTACAATAGCAAAAAAAAATTATTTCGTAGACAATTAATGTATTATCTCATTCTTACTTATATCCTCTTTTATTTTAAATTTTTTACATCCAATAATAAATCAAAGTATTGTTTAATTTATCTTAGTTAAAATTTAAAAATACATAATATCTTTAATATCTTTCAAAATAAAATAATATTTATGATAGCCTATATACCTTCCATACTAGTATATTATAGATTATGATGTCTTGCTACTAGGAAAACTATTCTTCATTACATGTAGCTTTGTAGATTACATATCCTTAGAAGTTTTCCTCATTACATATAGCTTTGTAGAGTACATGTCCTTAGCATTCAAAACAATTTCCTATGTCCTTTGTAGTATTATTCATGGCTTCCTACAAGATTGGATCCTATGGAAAAAAAACTATAATGTATTCATTTATATAAATGAAAAAGGCTTTATTGCTACTTCATGGATTCACTACATTCAACCAAAAGATAGAGGGGATTGAGAATCATAAATCCTTATACTCAAGGAACTTTTCTTATATTAAAACAAATTCTACTAGCCACTCTTGGAACATGGTCAACTAGAATAGTAAACTTCTTTTTTCTTCCTTTTTAAAATTCATGGAACTGTTCCTTTCAATTCCATTTGAAATTCTTGGTATGATCAAACTTTAAGTCATGGTTTCTAATAAATTCTTCTCATCCTCCATTGGGTGGAACCACTTAGTTTAGAAAGATATTATTCCTCTTGCTAATATAAAAAACCTTAAAGGTAAGAATCTCTTAAGAAAACATTCAATTTTTAATGATTTGTAGGATCCCATATATTTAATTAAAATTTTTGGCAACTTAAGTCTCAACTCAATCTTTCCCCTCTATACAAGATTTCACTCCAAAAATTCAAGCAACTTGTTACTCTAAAAATTTGTTGTTTTTTGACCACCCCTACTATGATAACTTCCTTGAATATTGGAAATGAACCAACAATTGAAAATCCATGCCTCCCCCCTAATTTTTATTTTATAGACAATTACTTGCTTCAATATCTTTAACTCCTCATCTCAATCACAAATTGCATTGCAAGTTCAACCAATCTACATGGAACAAGTCAAGCTCTCTAATTTGGAGATTTATAGTTGATGTTTAATCCTAATGGATAGATTGGAAAGTATTCCATATTAAAATATATATTAATGATTGACTTTCCTTCATCTCTCCCCTTCCATCCTATCCCTTATATGATAAAAGGGAGTCTATTAACCATGCCTTTTGGTTCTTCCCCAATTGTCAACACTTTTGAAGAGCTCTCTTTCTTCTTTGCTCCCTACTCCATTTCCTTGGGCTTGGCATTAGAGAGTGAAAACAATTGGTATTTCTTAGTGTCATAAATTGTCACCCCTAATAATTTCACACTAGGTTTAGCTCCCCCTATGTTCTTGGACTTGAGTATGCTCTTAAATTTCTCTTTTTATGGATATTTTTGGGAGATTTGACTAAAATTGGGAATTAATATTTAATACATATCAAACAGTAACAAAAGCCCCAAAATTGGTCTAGAAAATGTGAGTACCACCATCGTCTAGCCTATTTTAAATTTTATTGTTGGTATTTTAACAATTAAAAAATGAATTTCATTTGTCAGATTTTTATAATTAATTTTAAAAAAGTGAAGAAATACATATAAATACTTTCACCATTTAAAATAACTAGGTAATTTGAAAATCAATTGAGAATCCTAAAAGGTAGTTAAGAGAAAAATAAGAAACATATTATAATGTACTTGATCAATTAGGATGATGTTTGCAAGGCATTAGAAAGAAATGAGAAGGAATTATTATGACCAATCATATCATTATTTTGAAGATGTATGAGTTATCCTCTACATGCTACTTACAACAATCTATTACTTTTTATGGACTAACCTATTGCAGTTCTTCAATTCATTCAAGAATCTATCAAAAAACCTTTGGAGGAAACTCATGGTGTGGAAATCACCATGATAGATATTTCATATCAAGGTAAAATTATCATTTATCATTTTATCATTTCAATCAATTATTATTTTTTCCTCTTCCCAACTTAGGGCACACCCTCTTGATCATCATCATTTGTTAGGTAAGGTGGAAACATAAAAATGGGGGTTGAATTAGAAAATCCCCTATATAGCACAACTATTCCCCCTCCTTTCATGTGTGTAGGATAGGTCTAGAGATTTCGTCAATAGCAAGTCATAGGAAACATATAGAAGAGTATAGCCTACCACCTAAAGTTTTTAGATTCTAGAAATGTAGCATCTCTGGACAAGGGTACCACTACTATTATCCATCCAATATAGGCATAAATTTTAATAAAAAATTCCTCTTTGTATCTCCTTTGCAAATCTATAAATGTTCTATCAAATTTTATTTTTTCCTATGTGATTAATTACATTTTTTAGATCTACAATTTATGTCAAATAGGCTTGTTAAAACACACAAAAAATTTGTCATCTTTGTAACTCAAAAGGATAAAACCCTAGGATATTGGATCTCTTATGGACACTAGCCAATCATCAACCTTAGTTTTTTTTTGTTTGAATACGGAGCAAAATTAAAAAGGAGCTAATCCTTGTTGGATCTAGGATCTCTTTTCCTACTCTACATTTCTCCAAACCATAATGTCACTACCCAGGCCTTCAAACAAATTATCCTTAATCATACATAAATATTTTAATGCTTGATTTCCTTCTCTTATAATTTAATTCCCTTTAAATTGAATCCCTAACTCTCTATGCAAATCTCTACTCCCATATCCTTATTTTTGAGTCTAGCGTTCAGACTAAACTTTAGCTCAAAAAAACCTTGGTCAATCTACAAGTTCAAATCTATTTATTTGAAGCCAAAAATCAAGTTAATGACTATAACTCTATTAATAGTTTCAATCTATCAAGGGGATATTATGGTTTCTTTTTTACTATCTCACATTTGAGGGTTTCATGGAAATTTTCTAAGAAGGCTTCATGGTTACTGTCATGGCTCTAGAGCTTTACTTTGATTAACTATTAGCTCAAAATAACTCGATGATGTCCTCCATACTATACATTAGTGATGAGAGGATGATGAAAATGATTCCCCTTTTGCTTCAATTTTTTATACTAAATTGGCAATTGTTGCTTGGGGATGGTTGGTGAGTTTTTTATTTTGTTTAGAAACTCTACTATGTTAATAGTGAGAATAATTATTTTTTTTCTTAAAAAGATCTTGTAATCTTGGAAAATGATACCATTGATTAATGAATTTTCCAAGTATACTTAGCTCGATAATTTGCTTGTCAAAATTCTTAGGTATTTGAGTTATATCATAAATTCAAATCTTTTGTAAAGAAATAATCAAGAAAAACCATACAGTATTTATGCATGAAAAATGGGGGTATGTAAACAACCATTTTTAATGATTTCTCATTCTAAAAGAGGTTGATTTTTAGTTCATAATTTCATAAAATCTTCAAGAAAATAGTGTGGTATAATGGAAGAAAATCTCTTTGAATGAAATGGAAAAGTACATGATATAATCTAGATATATCCAACACCTTAGTATTGAGTGGAGAGCATTGACTATGCTTGTTATATTGATGTAGTGTAGGAAAATGTATCCCTCTATATTTTTGCACTTGTTTGGGCCCTTTTTGTTAAATTAAGCTTAATATTGCCTTGATTTAGTGTTGTAATGTGTTTAACAAATTCACATTAGGTCGTGGGCCTTTGTGAACCAACTGGACCTAATTGTGCCTTATTTAGGGTGTTGTAAACTGTGCCATTGAACTTTCACACTAATCTATGGTTTTATTAATTAATTGGGTTGATTTATGCTTTAATTGGCCTTATTTTTCATCCACAAGCCTTAATTAATGCATCTTTTTGAGATTAATCTGACATCTACCAACATCTAATCATAATTCATGTGTTTTTGGATTGTATGGCCCAAATTTAGTGATCTGGGACTCATACGCCACCTTGGGTGTATGGGTCCCAACTAGGTTTCGAGGCCCCAATCTGGATTTCACATGAATCAAAGCCTTTCTTGAAAAGTGTGTCCCAAGCTTAGCCTAATGGGATTCATATGCCCCAACTGGCGTATGAGTCTCGCTTAGTTTAGAACTAAATTAAATTCAAATTCTTGTTGGAATTTTATTCTCCTAAATCTGATGTTAGCTTGTAGTGTTGTAATTTTAGGAAATTTGGCATAAACAAGTATAAATACAAGGTTATTTCACATATTTTCTCCTAGAAACTTGTGTATTCATGCATTATAGAAAATTTGAGTTCAAAAGAGTATTCAAGACTTACAAGAGCATTCAAAGAGCATTCAAGAGTGATTATCAAGAATTTTGGAGCATTACTCAAGTATCAAGCATCATGTCAAAGTCATCATGCATCATGTTTTTTTTTGAGCTAACATTTGTGATATAGGGTTTTATGATTCAAGCAAGCATTCAATTCAAGATCTATATCATTCAAGCAAGAGTCAAGATCCACATTCATGTTAGCCATCTCATAATTATTTGTAACACTTTATTTCTATTGTTTGGTGAGTTGCAACATATCATTTTATTCATTCATCATTCCTCCATTTCATTTGATTTCATTTCAAGGTTTGATTACAAAAATGGGGTTTGACCAAGGAAAACCCTTATTGACTAAGAAAACAACTTTTTCCCCTCTCTTTAGTGTGTGATTTGTAGATCTAGGTTGAAGACACATTGAAGAGAAAGATTGGAAATAAGTAGTCAAGTGTGCAAAGTTGTCAAAGTTGTCAACTTGTTTACAAGATCACTAAAAGGCATCTACAAAGCATAATTTGACATTTCAAATCTGGAAATCAGGTTGAGAAGGTAGAGCAGAGATTGAAGAATAGATTAATACCTTGATACTCCAAAAAATCCAAGCAGGACTAATATGTCACTTTTGGCGTATGGGTACCAATATAGCAACTTTT
Source organism: Sequoia sempervirens (assembly GCA_007258455.2). NCBI lineage: Eukaryota > Viridiplantae > Streptophyta > Pinopsida > Cupressales > Cupressaceae > Sequoia > Sequoia sempervirens. The sequence goes on from VDFB02132539.1 coordinate 24,921, forward strand.
CTATATTTTTAAAGATCTAGACTTGTCATCACCATAGTTTCATTTTAGCCCAGAAACCCTAATCTGGGACTAATACACCTAGCCTGGTGTATGAGTCCTAGTGTGCCTTAAATTCAATATTTTCAACATTTCAGAGTTGATTTTGAGCTTCTACAATTTTTTAGGTATGTACACCTCTCTAATTTCTCAATTTCCCATTCTATTTGGCATTCATTTCTAGGTCATCTATTCAAGTCTTGCATATCATTAGGTTTTTCATGTTACTTGTCTTTTAAATCCCTAGCTTTGTGGTGAACCCATCTTTAGTTTCCAAACATACCCTAGGACAACCTTTATCAAATATCTCTCATTCTATCATTCAATTGAGATCTCTAGGGTTTCCTTGAGTGAAACTTAAAGGAAATAGGATCTTAACTCTAGTGTTATATCTCCCAAAGGGATAGAACCCCCAATAACATTATCATATTTTCTTCATTTCATTTGGTCAACATACATTTAGAACAACTTATTTTCTTATTGGGAGTGCATCATAATCCTAGATCTAGCTTGCATTAGTTATTTAGAATCTAGGGTTTCTAAATCTTGCATTAGTGAAAGTGCATATAGGTTGCATTTTTGTCTCTTGCATCATTGAATTCTATCTGAAATCTACATTTTCACTTAGTTTAGACATCATCCAAAACGACATCATCCAAAACAAGAAACATAACATTCACACAAAATTTTTTGAATGCAGTGCAAAATCCCTAATTTGGGACTCATATGCCCCTCTAGGTGATTTAGTCCTATTACAAGTGGTTTATCTTGATTTCTAGATATTCTATAGTGACTGTTATTGTGGACAACGATTTTGGCACTCTAATGCTCTCTCACATTTCTAGGGTTTTTCACCTAAAAGGAGAGAGATGGGCTAAAATGGGAAATGTATACATTCAAGATTAATGTAAAATGGATGTAATGTGTCTATATCTAATGTTATAAATGTACTAAACTAATAAAATATATGATTTATTGATGCTAAACCTAAGAAATGCAACTTGTTGGAAAATACATTGTGATATGTAAACATGAACTAAATGACCTAGAAATGACTATGAAACAAAAAAAAAATTGTAAAACTAAATTTGTGCACCTGGACGCTGAAAGAGGATGGCATGAGGGTCTAGAATCCTAATAAAACTAATGCAAAATTCAACTAGGACACTTGTGCCAATCTGGGTGACTTAGTCCTAGATCTCGAAAAGCTACCCAAAAACCTGTTTCTACCAAATGGGTATCCAAATCTGCAGAAACCTCTAAAAAATAGGTTTAGTGCGACTAAGTCACCACTGTTGGCAACTTAGTCCACTTTTGAATTTCTAAAAATTTGAAAGTGGAAATAGAATCCCTGAATCTACACTTTGGTTCCTAATAGGTGTTCACTTCTGAAACTCTGATTTTCAAGCCTAAAAGTGACTTTTTATTGATATTTTGGCTTGGTTAGAAATTAGGTGTCTTCAAAAATTATTCAACCTTATCTTTAATGATCTTCAAACCCTCAAACTGCCTAAATTTGAAAACACACAATGAAAGAGAAAGAAATGGTGAATGTTAGGGCATGGGGGTTTGCCTTGGTCAAACCCCTTTTTAGGTAATTAGACCAAAATGAAGAAATGATAAAATGAAGCATGAATTAATGGAGTTAATACTTTTCCATGATGATTGATCTTGAATTTCTGTAGCAAAACATGAAGAATCTACCATTGAATGTCTGAAAAATCTTATCTTAATGACTTGGAATGCTAAAACCCTGGTTTGCTTGACTTGAGAATGTGATAAATGATGAATGAAACTATTAGGTTATGAATTATGGTTTATAGACTTGTATTTATAGGAAATCCACCTTATTTTCTCGTTGATTGGATCCCTAAGGCTGACATGAAAGAAAAATAAACTTAAACTTCCAAAATTTCCTGCTCAAACCTTGAAAATAGGCCAAACTGGACTAAGTCACCATGCTAGGTGACTTATTCCCACCTGGTGGGGACTCATTTTCCTAGATGGGTGAATTTGTCCTAGAGGGGCCCTTTTGATAGTTGGAATATTGGGGAATGAGGAATCTCAATTCTTATGTTGATTTCATTGGGTATTTGATCAAATTATGCCTTGGGATGCACAATAATAGGGGCCTATTAATGATGATGTGTAGGTAAATTAGGGTTTGGGACACAAAATTTAATGTGAAAGTGTGATTAAATACACTTTACATCAGTAAAATAAGTTCCACATAGCCTAGAAAGGCACAACATCCAATGCAATGTGTAAGAAACATTACAACACTAGATTAGATTTAAGTTTAAGTTATAAGCCTTCTAGATTGATGTGAAGATGCAGTTAAATACATTTTATAAGGGGAAAATAGGTTCATTAGAATTAGATGCTTAATATGAGTCTAGAAAAGTGTGAAAATCATTTACAACGCTTTACAACACCTTTACAAGACATCAATAAATACATTTTATTTAGTTTACAAGGGTCCAAGACCTAGTGTGGATGTGAAAAAAACCTCACAACACCAAATCAAGGCATCATTAAGTCCAATTTGTCATCAATTATTCCCATATCAAGCAAAGTATACAGTTTTTCATGGCACAATTATTTACAATTTAAATCTCTAAAAAACCCTGATTGAGACTCATACACCCATATGGGTGATTTAGTCCTGTTTCAAATTTTAAAATACATTTTCTAGCATTAACAACTTTATTTCTTTGTTTCTATTTTCTGGTATTAGTTATGTATTTTATTTTATAGAGTTTTTGTCACTTTCATTTCATTACATCTAGCTTAATTTGATTTCAATCATAATTAGACCATAGCATTTATTTTGTGTTCATTGCATCTTGCATTTTATTGATTATCCCTTGCATGAGCTTTTTAGCTTGGTGTCCTATTTTTGATATAGTTATAGTGAGATGAAGTTTGAGACCCATTTCATCCTAGGATATCACAATCGTCGTGGATCTTGGGTTTTCTAGCTCTTTCACTACCTGTGTTGACACTATTTCACTAAGTATGGACCATACCTTTGACAACTTTTTAACTTCAAGTAGTGTTTCAAATGTTGGAACAATGGTTGCTAGTATTCCACAGGAAAACATAATCCAAATTCATGATGACTTAGCAAACTTAAAAAATCAAATAAGTACTAAAAACATTTCAACCACAGCTATCCTTGTCATAGATAACATGCATCACATGATTGAAATTGAAGATGGAGATTGATCTTGTGCATAACCACAGTTTAGAATTTTTGGAAATGTATTACGCATCAGCCACTAGTTGTGCTTTGCAACCTAAAATTAGTAATAAACTAGTAGGCAATTCAAATTACTCCTCCTACAACCATTGCCTCTATTCCTACATATATCGATCCTCAGTTACAATATGTGCAACCTACTAGTAAGTACACTCCTTCAGCAGGTATTTGCATTAGCATTCCTAGTGGCATCACATGCCATATCCTACCACTTGCCTCCATAAGCATTACGTCACTGCTCCTCAACACATATGCCCTCCACCATATTCACCTAAACCAAAATCAAAATGGACCACCTACATGGCTATGTCAAAGTAATCCCTTGTCCTTGGAGATATTGAGAATGCCAATGCCACAAGATATAGAGGTGCATTGATTTGAGAAAAATGGGGGAAGAAGGAGATCCTTCTAATGATATTTCCACTTTTAATACCACCTTATGTAGTGACTTTATTCTTGACGATAAACTCTTAGCTAAGCTTTTCCCTAGATCTTTGAAGGATAACAGCATAGAATGGTTTTGTTTGTTACAAAAAAAATCAATTCATTCAGTAAATGAACTTGTTGAGGAATTTATCAACCATTTTCAAGTGCATATGACTCCTAATATGACCTTGGCTGATTTTATGAGATGTAAGCAAAAAGAGGAAGAAAAGATCATTGACTTTATCTCACGCTAACAATCACTTTATTCCCAAATCGATGTCAAGGTCCGCGACCCTCACCTTCAAAATATGTTCATAGAGAATTTACAAAGTAAGA
>VDFB02132540.1:0-11546 GCA_007258455.2 Sequoia sempervirens
TTCTTTCTTCTTCTCATTTGTTGAGGTTGCATTTTTTGGTTTTCATGAAACACTTTTGTAATAGGGGTTTAGATGTATAATGTTGGTTTTTCAAGTTTCTAAAATAGTCTGAGTTTTGTAATGAAGAATGTAATTACAATATAGTCATAGTTGAATGTAAATAACATAATATTCTGAAATAGTTGTCTCTATTGTTCACATTGCATAAATTATGAATATGAGTAATCAAAGATTGTTATTATTTAGCTTCTTGTCTTTCCATGTATGTTTGTTTGATGTTATTACTTTCATTCAAAGAATGAGTTAATTTGTAGTAACACAAATGGAAGTTTATGTAGTTGTGTGCTAGGATTGCTAAGTATGGCTAGTTTAGTTGTTGGTATCAATGGTGTAATGCATCATCTAATTGGCATAATTATGATAGATTGAATATTGTGTTAGGTTTTAAATTACATGGTTTGGATGACTCCACCTTAGGATATAACATTGTTCTCTTAATGTTGTAGTTTCCTAAGGCTATTTGTGAGAAACTATAATTTTAAAATTAAATTTACTTGTCAATCTCATTTTAATTGTGTGAGGATTTTAATGAATTACATCTCTCATGTTTAAATTAGGAATTACTATATAGGTCAGCCAAGCCTTTAGGGTATTGTGTTTATTAAGCATCTAAAGGAGAATCATTTGTTTACGGTATATTGGGTACTTTGGCACACAAGAGTATCTGTAAGCATACTATTGGGGAGACCCACCTTGGTTTAAAAAAGCTAGAAGTCTAGGAGATATCAGTAATTGATTGAATCTTGTTCATTGGCAAAATCCATCTTTGAGTCTAAATATTAGAAAGTGGCTATTCTATAAGACTCATTGAACCTGTTGATTTTTGGAACCAACACTACCTTTTAACTAGTAAACTAAAAATGAATCTAATTTTTTTGTAACATGATTAGAATGTTAAATATTTAATTTTAACATTATATTTCTAATCATAAAATAGTTTTATTTAATGTATTTCTAAAAATATTATACTCTTAGTTTTTTTAATTTTTATTATTACTAAAACATTTTTAATTTACTTAATTTTGTTTTATCATATAATTAGAAGCTTAATATTTTTAATTTTTGTATAAATAGATATATGTATATTAGCATATTAAAACATAAACATGACTTTAATATATATATAACTTTTAATTTCTCATTATTATTACACTTTTAATTTACTTGGTATATATCATATACTTAAAAACTATATATTAAACATATTAGCACATAAATGTGACTTGCTCTCTTGAAAAGTGTGAGTCATTTTTAAATTCCTATAGGTTACTATTGCATTTGTTTGATATGCATTTTGTATGCAACATTGGCCAATCACATTTTTTTATTTTAGCATATTACTTTTTGTTTGTATAGTTTGAATTTTAAAACTTATTTTTTATATTTGAAAATTAACATTTATCTCTTTTTCTATTCGTGTGAGTAGCTCTATAAATCATTTTTTGTTTTAAGAAAATTAGGAAAATAGGAAGGCATAGATTGATTAAATAAAAAATGAAAGATTAAAACTTCGTCTCTATTTTTATATTTGAAAATTAACATTTATCTCTTTTTTTTATTCGTGCGAGTAGCTCTATAAATAATTTTTGTTTAAGAAAATTAGGAAAATAAGAAGACATAGATTGATTAAATAAAAAATGAAATATTAAAACTGGCCATTGGGGGTACATAACCATTAATGCAGTGTATTCAAGTATCTAAATTTGGAGAAGTTGATGGAACCAGCGATGGCTATGTGAGGAGTGAGTGTAGTGTAATTTAAAATAAATTAAAGTCCAACAAGTTGCTATACTGAAATTGATGTTCTTTATGTTCTTTCAAAGCAAAAAGATCAAATTTGTATTGTTTACTGCATGGAAAACAGAGCATGCTCACAGGCAAAATAGATTTTAAAAACTAGAGAAAAAAACATAAAATTGAAATATGAACTTTTTGTAAAATAAATTTAAAAATCCTCAAATCGAAGAGCAATTTAAACAGTTGATTCAAGTAGATAAACTAGAGAGATTATTAACATAAAACCAAACAAGAATCAAAAGGGAATGCCATCTCTTTCTTCTGTGAATAGAATTAAAAAAGCAAATCAAATATTTCATATTTGCCAGCAGATTTGCTTGTGATTTTCTTATTTAAATGTCTTAGCAATTTGCGCATAATGGATGGGTATTCTCCAAACACTATGGGATCCAAATACCTGGAAAAATCCTCACATTCTCATTTTTCAGAGGCAAATTACCATGCCCAATCGAGAGGAGTTGAACTTGATAGGATTATGTAATGAAATATATATATTTTATTGAACAAAGATGAGAATAAAGCAACAACTAGAAGAGAATCATAGCCATAAAGGCCTAAGCAAAGCAGCAAAGAGTTAAGTTAAATAGCACATCACTGTAACAAACACAACCAACAAGACAAGACAATAGAGCTGGAGCTAGCATAGCCCAAAAAAAGCTTCATAATAGAGAATCATGGCCACACATGCCCAAAAAAAGAAGCAGAGTTTGGATTACAAAAATGTCCACAGTATCAAAATAAGCCATAGCAAAAATTTTGAAACAAGCACAGCCTTTAGAGGAGTTCTTAAAAGTCATTCTTCAATAATGGGAATAGGACATTCAACCCATGATAAACTTCCAGCTGTGTCTTCTCTTGGATCTGCTCCAATTGTTTAGCCAGCTATTTATGAGCCTTCGCGTTTCCTCAATGTGAGATGAGGAGGAGAAACTGAAAAAGAATGCTATATAAAGCATTAAAATTGCAATTTCCAGATGAGATAATTTTTTAAAAAAAACTGAAGTACATTGTGATTTCCACTCATTACGGAGATGGCTTTTCTTGTAAGCCTTGTCTGCCCATAGCTGCTTCCTCCTGTGTTTCTTCAGCTTACGACCCACACCCATACCCCACGTCTTCCTACACAAGTTTCTCCATTTTATTCAATAATAAACACTAACCTTTAATAGAAGGATCAACAACAAAATATCAGAAAGCCTCTGTTAAAAAATAACACATAGATAGAGCAGCTAAATTCACAATATGTTACTCCTGGATTGAGATCGCTTCAAGCACAACACTAGCTACTACCCTTCTCGTAATGCCCCCGCTAAAAATCTCTGGCCTGATCGTATTTTATCACTGGCCCCTAAATCTTAAATGAGTATTGATTTTTTTGTTTGATAGTGCAAACCAATCAGATGCAAAAAATCACAGGCCCAAATGATGTGAGAAAGCCATTGCCATGGTGGATGTTTTTGCAGAGTTTTGTAAATCATCAATGGCCCCCATAAGTATTTTATCACAAAACCTATCCCAACTAAAAGTATGACGATGAAAGAAATTATAGCTATCCAGTAAATACATTTAACCTTGTAAACTGCATGCCTCCCACCTGTGGACATGATTGGTTATAGTAGCTGTGGAATCCAACATGTGCAACCTTTATCTTCAGAAAATAAAATAAGAAAAAAAAATGCTTATATTACATTTACATAAAAATTTATAGATTGACATGTAATAATTTAATATGATTTTTTCCGTGAATAAAACATTTACCATGTAAAAATACTAAAAACAAAAAGTTAGGGTCAATGTGTTTGGTTAAAATAAATTTATTTTATAATAAAAATTTTTAAAAGCTTTAAAATAAACAATTTTAACATGTCAAAATGTCAATAAGATCGTAAAATGGTGGAATTAGCTTACAATTGGTAATACCTTCAGCAGGTGCAATTGGGCTCCAAACAAGGCTCACTATCTTATTATTGATTGCTTTCAATCCATATTCTCTATACATAAGCGTATGGAAAACGATTATTTTCTGAAAGTTCCATGATAGTGGAAATATAATCTCTAAGAAATCAATTGTCTCGAATAAGACATGGCCCACTTATAAAGAGGTCAAGCTTCATTATTAGTTCCTGCCTGGAACTATAGCAAAGCCTTCAATTTTTAAAAAGTGATTAAAACGGGTTGCATTGGCCAATCAGGATTCAACTTTTCTTAAGATTTGTTTTATTTTTCTATACTGCATCAATGAAGCTGCACATTTTTTACAGAAAATATTGCTTGAAATAGTTTTGGCGCTCTCGGATTGGAGGTGGAAATTGGTCTGCAGAGTGTCAGAGGCTCTTGCAGATTCTACGAGGCAAGAGACCGCGTGAATTTCAAGGCTGTTGCAGATGCTGCAGGAAGGCAGGAGGATGGAGTTTACACCTATTTAAGAGCTATCACCCAGCTTGCAAAGCCATGTGCCAGTGAAAGTCTAATGCATATGCTTCTAGCATTTCAAAGTCTGGCCTCCCCACAATAAGGGAAATTTCATTCTAACCAAGTCTTCAGGATTTCGTGTTATGAGAGGTAGGGTTTATGATTTTGAAAATAGGAAGACCTGCCACCAGGTATTCTATACCATTATTTGCTCTCACCCCTCTATGTTAGCAACTTTAATTAATGTTTTCAGTGGTGCAATGCCCATAGAAGATATTGGTGTTCAATGTGTCTTCCAGAAATGTCAAGGGCTTCCCAAGCCTAAGTTTCATTTGCCCTTTTCTCCTTGCGCACAGGTTTGAAGGGTACAGGGAGAGGCATATATTAGATTGTGGGTGTGCCCAGTTGAAATAGAGAAGAACATCTCTCTGCATATTTGCATGCAATATTTCCAATGCTGCCTCCCCTCCGTAGAAACAGTTCACGATACAAAAATTGCTATTGCTGCATCTGCCTACCACAGTGATACCCACATTCATCCACTATCTCGCCTCAAACGGCTCTTCCCTCACATGGAACAACAGGTATTCATTTGTGTTTTATTTGTGGCTTACTTTAATTATGTCAACCCTCTTTCCTCTGCTTCAATTTTTATCAATTTCAATGCAATCTTTTAATGTGTTTCCAACTATGGTAATTAAAATTTATGGGATTTTTCCCTTTTTCGAATTGGGGTTGTGTTTGTTTGCCCTTTGAATACACTATATATGAACTTTACTAGGAATGAGACTTATTTACATGGCATTCTTACTGTTTTTCCCTACACAAAACATCTGTTGTAATTTATTGGACTGTAATTTGTTCGTTGCCAGCTGCTCCTCCTGAAACAATTCTTTTGCTGATCATCCTGGAGCAGTCCCTATATAAACAGCTCAGGTCACAGCGAATGTATTGAGCATCAGAAATATGGTAAGGCATAGCCTGAAGACATTTATGTAAAGCGTGTTTTCTTCTAGGAGTGTACTTGTGGGTCGCAAACGCTTTCTAATAATGGCAAACAAAATCTTGAAGCATATTTGGCAATTCTTCAAGAATTTCATGTCCTTCACAAATGCCTTTCCTGTATTGTTATCATGCTTTTTATTGCAATTGCTAAATGCGGGTCCACAGAATTACAACAACGGCCCTGGGATTGTCGTTTTTGAGCCTGTGTTTGCAGTCTGTTGGGTCAAACTTCGGGCATGGAGTGAACCTTGCTGCTGCTGTTAGAGAGACCTCCTTCATTGCACCTGTTTTGCTCACTATTCAAATCAATCAGTTCAAGGTCTTCAAGCAGAAGGTTCTTGACAACATTAACACACACGGTATAAATAGTTAATAGATATAAGCTTTTTGAGCACTTGTGTAAGGGATAGAACTATCATTTAGCTTTTTATCTGTTAAATTGTTTCATATTTAAGTAACTTATAAATTGTGATTTCAACTTTATTTAAAACAGTGTGTGCCTTAGAACTCAACTAGTCTACTCCCTTTACATGCATTAGTCTGTCTCCATTTGTATTCAACATGTTTAAAGTTTTTGAATGGCTGATATTGCATAGTGAGCTACAACTATTTAATTGTGATTTAAACTTGAGCAACAATATTCCCTACCATGGCCTGAAGATTTCTATTCTCTTCCACAAGGTTGTCAAAGTCTTTCTTGATCCTGCTTGAGAACATCAAAGTCTCTCTCGAGTTACTTGGTCTTCCATCTTGCTCTTCTATTCTGAAACCACACTGCAATTTGTCTTGGCTGTAGGCCTAGGGCTCTTGCTAACTGTATTTTCTTCTCAGGTTCCAATTTATTTGTCACCTCAATTTTTTTTCCCAGAGACCTAACCTGCTCAAATGTCAACCTTCTTTTCTTCTCTCCCAAGTGGAGTCCATCATCATTATTCTCCCCTGTTCTATTTTCCATTTCTCTGTCAGTCAGGATCATGGCTCTTCCATCAAATATCATCAAACCATTCAAGTTTTGTGCTGCTTCAAAGCTCCCATTTTAGCACAGCAATGGTGGCTATTTATAAAGGTAGGATAAAAGATATAAGAAAGAGTTATTAGGTTTAGATAAGATTTTGGGAACCCTGTTGGAGAATGGTAATGGTTTTGAAACCTCTAAATCTTTCCTCTAGGCATTCGTGAAGATATATATCCCTAGATCTAGTTTGATTCCCTCCTCTTTTTTCTCACCTGCCTCAGTTATTTGTCAAGTTATTTCACTTTTTTAGGAAGCTGTGAATGGTGAAGGTGCACATTAGAGCTAGCCTCATCAACTAGATCAATTATTTTGTCAGAGAGGAAACAATCAGTGATGTGTTGATGTGATAACTTGGCAGTACAATCTAAAGCCTTCGATGAAGTAAATATTGTAAAGATTACATCTAACACTTTCTCAATGTGCAGTCTCAAGCATTTCTAATTTCTGTAGATGCTTATACCAAACAAACTCAGGATCATTCTTCCACTGCACTGGCAGTACTGTTTTTCCATCCTTGTCCAAACACTTTGCTTTGCACCGCTCAATGTACCTTGGAGTATATCTTGCAAAGACATTTTCCAAGCATTTTCTGAGGCTAGGATTTTCCTTAAGGGTAAGAACATTTCACATTTTTAATACCTGGGTTACTTTCTCTCCTTGTTCAAAATCAGTTGTGCATAGTAAATATAATCCTGAGGTTACATATTCATTTATAATGCTTTTCCGAGTAGAACCAGAATGTTTCCTACTTATTCGCCAACCGATCAGCCAATTTCTGTATTATATTGATTAATTTCTGCCCCACTTCTAAACCCTTTAACTTGGAAAATGATTCTTTAAACTCATTGTTGAACATAACCCTTTAACTTGGCAAATATCTGAAAAACAACATTTCATGTTTTCCTCTTGCCTCTTCTAATTCCAACATGTGCAAGTAGTATTTGCCTTCGACATAGATTAGGAATCTTATAAATTCAACTTGTTATAAAGGTACCTTGCCTTGCTTGCATTGACAAAACTCCAAAATAAAGTCTCTTGCTTGTGTCAAATCTGACTTTCTAGTTTGAGAAATGCACATATGCCCATGCTAGACAAACACTAAGAGATGTTTAGGAATCGAGAAGAGACAAATGGGCATTTTAACATCATTCCTGAGCAAACTCTAACTAAGAAAAACCCTGGTCGGTTTTTAGTATTTACCCATCCAAGTAACTGTATCCCATATTGAATGTCTTTTTCACAGTTTAAACTAGCCACTAGAGGAACACTTATTTGGGCTCATCAAGATATAATGTTGCTATCATATTTTAACTATCCAATAAAGAAATGGATTATTATAATATTGATTAGTCCATGGGAGTAAAAATTGTGATTTGTATCCCATGCTGTACTATTCTGAACCACTGAACAATATAGCAACCCAGAATTTGACCCCTAAAAGCCACCATGAGTGTTTTTGAAACAAAGGTGAATTAACTTGTCAACTATGGAATCACATGTGGACTTTTAGCAAAACACCCCCGCCATTGCTTAATGCATACTATTTATGTCTTTATTTTACCCTCATTTTCACATTCATAAAGAAGAATGTCATAGCACAAGGAGACCACAACTACTGAAGGGCAAAAAAATTATTTTTTAGTTTTTCATGTATCTGTTGAGTTTTCCTATTTTAAACCCAGGTAAGTGAATTTGATTTACACATTTGTCATGCTGATAACGCTGACTAAATGGAAAACTAATATGGATTATTCAATTTACTAAACTGTCTTTTCAGATTGCTATTCTGAGATAAGAGTCATGACCTAATTACAAAGTCTGGGTTTTCTCCTGAATTTGATTGCTTGAGATCCATTACATACCAATTTGCTATATAGTATCTTTGCATTTTGCTTAAAAGTCAAATCAGATATTATCTTGTTTTTCTTTTCAATTTATCATCTTAATATTTATATATTTTAATTTGACATTATAGCTAATATATTTTATTGATGGTTGTCTTCTACAATATTTTCTTTAGTCAAGCATTGAGTACAGTGTTTGCACTTATTTCTTTCTGAATGATATTTGAAATTTATTCAGTTACTTTGAATCTGATAAAAGTCCTTAGTTTAGCATTGTTTCATTAAAGAGGCTAAGCCTGATTATTTCTTCCAAGAACAAAATCTTTTCCTCATGCATTATCATGTGTATATATCACTTAACCATTGCTAAACTCATAATAATAAACTTTGTAATCATGTTGTGTCAAATTTTGTGAACATGGAATGTGCTCTACACCATGCAATGAGTATGCTTGGAATAATTCTTTCTGTATAGTTTTATTCTTCAATACCTTTACATGTCTTATAATTTGTATCGCTTCTTCAATATGCTACTTTTACTCTTTACCCTATTCTCTTTCCGGCTAGTTTTCTTGTAAAGTACATTTCTACTCCATTCCATTTTTACAAAGGATTTCTTGCATGTTTACTAGGAAACTATAGTATACAAATAGGAATCATGTCCCTGTCCCTGTACCCACAATATTTGGTGATTACATTTATATTTAATTTAGCGATGCCTTTATTTATTTACTCATGTATCTTAATTTTAATGGCATCCTTATTTCTATCTTTGTATTGGCACCTATATTGCCATTTCTCCAGGTACTATGACTTTTTTTGTCTTTAAGCAGGAAAATGTTCTTGAAATATCCTACATGCATGATTCTATCCCATCTCTATACTATATTCTTTCATGCCACAAAGATTTGTATTTTACAAATTTGTGCTCGCAGCTTTTGTCAAGACTACAGCTGCAACACATGACCATGTATCAATTGATGCAGATCTCAATGGGTTTGATCCAACGCTTGATCAGATCAGTTATGTATTGGATGTGCAAAGGAGAAAACATTATGCATTTTTCTAATGAAATCCCTTTGTAAGGGTTACCCTTGATTTTAATCTAACTAAAACCAAGTAAATGGCAACTTCTGAAATTGACCCCTACTACTCTTTGAATTTTTTAGTATTTGTTCTTGAAACCCCTTCATTGCATAGAAAAAATCAAATTTCTTTGCTTATATTTTCCTCCAGATCAATTGTTTTGTGCGGGAATATCCAGAGCTAATGTCCTTGAGGAGTGCAGATCTCTCTTCGACAAGCTAGATGTCAGTTTCCTAGTAGGTTCTTTGAATCACTTAATGTCATATTGATTCCTCCATTCTTTTTGTACTTAGCCTTCTGTTGGTAAACAAATTTTATGTTCCCAAGCAGAGTTGCTCTAGGTAAAACTCTTATTGATATGTTTGCTAGCTATATTTCCTAGTTCTGTTGACCTATTTTGATTATTTGCAGATATTAGGAGATTTTCATTCTATAATATTTCATGATGTCATAACATTTGAATCATAATGAAATACTTCTGGGATTGATGTGTAGGAATTTGAAATACCTAATATTATAAGCCCTTCTTACAGATCTTTTTTTATGCTTGAATGTTTGCTTCCTTGATGGAAATATTGGATTTTTCAAATTCCTATGCTGCAACCCCAGAAGTATTTTGTCATAATTTCTTTCTTTCTGTCCAAATATTCTTCTGTAACACTAACTTACCTTGTTGATCTGGATTTCAGGTATCCAATTTATCATATCATTTTGTCAATCTATGTCTTGGAAAGTAGCTTAGACTCTTCTAGTTTGAGAGTCTATTTTGTAAACTCTGAATTTAATCTTTGAACAATAGTATCACTGTATTTAGATCCATAATTGATTTATGATTCAAATAAAATAGATTTTTTTCTACTATTCACTATGTTCAAGTGTGACTATGCTTTAAAGAATCAAATTGTTTTTCAATGATTGAACTCAATGAATAACCCCAATAGTGTAGAAACATACAAGGGATGATTCATTGATCAACACCTATCGATAGCATTCACCCTTCCTTTATGTTTTTTTTTTCATTAAAGCATGGCAGGATGTTGATTTGTGGACTCCACTGAGATATCAAGGGCTCTAGTGAACCATGCCTGGCTGCAAGGTTAACACCTTCCAAAGCTCTATGAATCATGCAATGAGAATGAATCTAACAACTGCTCAAAATTGATGACATGTCCCCTTCATAGCTTTTCAAAACAAAAGTAACTTACAGGGCCTGCTAGATATCCAACTGGCCAATCTCAAGACCTTCTACTTACAACTCTCCACCAAAAAGTGTAACTTACATAGTCCACCCAATAATGCTGATGTGGAGCTATCAATAGTGGATATATTTTGCCTAGCCACTTATCAAAATTGCCTTTTCTTCTTGCTGGCTTTTTTGAACCATAGATCAACATTTGATGGTTGTCATTAATCCTAGGACCCTTTACAAAACTGTCAGGTCACAATCTTTCACACGACATTAGATCAAAACAATCAATGGCCTGCATGGTTTCAATCTTTTCAAGTCCTTAAAATTTCTGCAATAAATTGAATCTTCATGATACAAGGCAAAATGCAATTTTTTGCCATTCTAATAAAAATTCACTATAGCTTGTAGCTACAGGGATGCCATTTTGAAATAGGGTATAGGTGCATATGTAAAAAGGTAGAGCAATATTGCATTTTAATATAGTCACCAAGGGATGTGGATACAGGGCTTGGCTCTCTAACAAGTAAATTAACCTTCCTTTCTACATAACTTATATACAAAACAAAACCAAAGGTGAAATAGTAATGAAATTTGGAAATTACATCGAAGCTAATTTAAGTGAGATAAGAAATACTCTTTGAATGACCATCAGAGAGAAATTCTTAAAGTCCCTATCAAAAGGTTTTACCAATGAAGGAACACGTTCTCTTTTTCCTTCCAATTGCATTTTCCTTAACCATTCTAGGTGTCCTTAGTATAATATGTGAAACTTGTAAAGACACCCATCTTAAATTAGAAGCAACAACACTATGGAATTGAAATTTGTTCATATTTACACTATATAGACATGAACAACATGAACATATGGGTATCAAAGATTACCATTATTTTTGTTGGTTGTATTATTGATTAGAATTTAGGTGGGATGTGCTATTAATTGAAAAAAAGCAAAACAGAGCATGGGAAAGCACACAAAGCAATGCATCAAAATTCAAATGGTCCAAAGTTTTGGTCTTTTATGATGTTCTATATCTAAGATTCGTGACTCATCCTCCATTTATCATATAAAAGTTATGCATACTGACTGCCTTTTTGTCTTTGACAATCCTATGTGATGTATGGGCTACTAGACTTATTA
>VDFB02132541.1:0-23407 GCA_007258455.2 Sequoia sempervirens
AATTTCCACCTTAGTTTTTTACCGAATTTAGTAAGTTATTGTTTTATGATTTAGTATCCTTATGAAAGGTCAAACAAGCAAGTCAAACAATTAGTCATGTGTTAAACCTTAGGTCAAGGTGGTTTCTAAGTTGAGTTAGAGGTGTGTGAACTTATTACCTTACTTCTTAAGGAAGTGTTGATATGTTTCAAATATTTGTTCAAAGTAATGAAAAAGTCTTTGCTTGCATTATTTGGTTCACCATGATCTAGATTGCATATCCAATTAGATTGGTCATACTTAGTTAGGATGTCTAAATTTGTATGGTCAATTGGTTATGTAGGACACAACACTAGGAACTTAGATGTAATACTTGTGGATTCCTTAGTCTACACTCTTTGTGAAGGGTAGGGCCACTTCTAGTTGGAAGGTGTGCGGGGGACCATCAATTTGTGGTTGGAGGTAAAGTGCTCAGGTGATGCTCTCCCTCTTGCAAACAACAACATCGATACTTGTGAAATAAAATCATTTTTCAGATTTAGAAGACTTGACCTTGTATTATTATTATATTATGTAAATTTGTACACTTGAAAGTATTTCATGTACGATTTATAATTGAAATTTTTTATCTTATTTCTCAAGTTGAAATTAATGTATTTCAAATTAAAAATTTATATTATAAATTCATATTATGATCATGTGCAATAAATGATGTATGAAAAAGAAAAAAATTTCTATCCTATTTTTAATCATATGCTTATATTTATTTCTATGGTAAAAACCTAAGTATTTACTTTATAGTCGAGTGAGTACATTATAGAAAGATAAAAAAAGAGCAAGAGCAATAACAAGAATAAGAGCAAGAGCAAGAGAAAAATAAAGAGAAATAAAAAGAACAAAAATAAGAGCGAGAACAAGAGAAGGAACAAGAAGCAATAGCAGACGAAGTAGAAGTAAAAAAGAAGATGAAGAGGAAGAAAAAAAAGTTAGCATTGAGGAAAATGCTTTTGTAAAGATGAGGTCAATGTTATGCCCCTACCCTATAGTGTGTATGGTGTTATGAGTAGTCCACTTGTGGCTATATTAACTATTAATTAAGTCATATTATCATTATTATATTATTATTTAGTTATTTAGGTCAACCTAAGGCTTATATAGGGTTATGTAGGTCAACCTAGGTGATATACTAGGCATAAGTATGGTATACATAGGAGTTATAGGTAGGTTATTATCATTATGTTAAGTATTGTGTTATTGTTGAATATTATTGGAAGTATCCCCCTTAAAGTAGATTAAGAGGCTGCCCCCTCAAAGTGGTATATTATTATCAAGTATTTGAAGCATATTTCATATTATATTTTTTTCATGCAAATGATTTTATGACAAGCTTGTTATGAAGTAACTTTCACAATAGAATAATATGATGCAAATACTTAATAATATGTTACTTTGAGGGGGAAACCTCATAATCCACTTCAAGGTGGATACCTCCAATATTCTTCAAGAAGAACATAATACTCAACATGATGATCATAACTAACCTATACCTCATCCATATACCATACTTATGTCCTAGATACCACTTATGTTAGCTTAGATACTTAAGGATAACTACTAGGATTACCTAAATAGATATGTATAATTATAATAATAATTAGGTAACTTACTTAAGAGTTAAGGTAGTCACAAGATGACTACTCATAACACAATACACACTATATGGGTAGGGGAATAATAGTGGGACACATTATTTTTCTTCAATCCTTTTGGTTTTCTTTTATTTTATGTTCTTGAGTAAAATTGATGTCAACATTAACCTATTTGAGTGAATAACATGTTATGATAGAAGATAAATATTTTGAGATTGAGTACTAGAACAAAGATTATGATGTTAATATATTTATATTCTCTAATATTTCTTTTTCTTACGATTATACTATACCCATGGTCTAGTCTTGAGACTAGGGTACCCATGCATCCTAGTATGTCTAGTGTTTTTTATCATATACTAATGTTAACCTAGATGACTTACTCTCCTACTCCCATACTTGCATCTAAAAATGAAGAAATATTTAAAAGTACCCATCTTTGGGAATATTAGAAACACAAGAAGACTATTGAATTCATTGATAGGAGCTAAACCTCATTATAAATACTCAAATATTAAAAATATGCTAAACAATAATGAAAATGTTTATTGGATTGAGACTAAAGTAATTATGATTGATTTGAGAAGTTAAAATATAGATCGGTGCAACTCATATTGATCTAAGATTATTTGACTATGATCAAGAGTGCTCTTGTGAAGGCTTTGTGATATAAATTGAGGATCTTAAATGGCCTAATATGATGGACCCTTAAATAGAAGTTATAAACAAACAAATTGAGACCTCTGATGTATATAGATAAAATTCATATTATAGGAAAGTCAACTTATGAACTAGGGATTTGAAATTAAAATTGAGAGGATGAGGTTATGGTGTGGCTCAATCCAAGGGTCATGAAAATGAATGTGACCTAGTCTAATGAGGTATAAATCTAATGGATAAACAAAATTTGGGTGATAGGATGAATTTACAACATATGTGAAAACAAAATTTAAAAAATGGGTAAGAGTGTAGGATGTGCATTTTTATCTCTTATTTTTAACCCCCACTTAGGTGTGAAAGTAAATGTATATGAGTAAATATTTTGTAGTAAAAATGAAAGAAGATAAAATGCATGCTCTCTTTGTCCCTAATGGAAACAAGAGTCTATTAGGCCTCTCATACAATTAGAAAAAATAAAATCCATGAATTAATGGACATAAATAGATAATAGAATTAGAAACAATATGTCCCCTTGAATTGTGTCTACTACTAAGGAGTGCCCATAAATTAGGGAGAAATGATAAACAAAGATAAAATGAAACTTGAAAGCTTTGATTGATAAATAAGTATGATAAATAAAGAAGAGTAAGTAGAGAGTGTGTATCTAGTCTATACTTACATGTGTGCAATATTGATGTGTTGGAACATGTGTGAAAGGTGAAATTTATTTTTCCCACAATGAGAGCATAGAGATAACAAAAAGAAATGATACCTTCCCCCAAAGTAGAAAGATCAAAATAAAAAATTAAAAGAACTATGAGCATAACATATGCAAACATAATAGAATAATTTATAATTAAATATAAGTAACATAAAATATTAAAATATAAATAGTCCAGCCCATATTATCATTACATTTAGGTGGTAGTGAGTTAACCTCAACAAGTAAAAATACTATATCATACAAATCATTGCCTCTCATTTATTTAACCATAGAACCATCCTATATTATGGCACAATGCACATGTGGCAATGATGACAATGGATACTCATGAATTATTGATAAATGAAGAAAAATATATTATAAATGTGAAAATTTTATGGTTATCTTTGGAGAAGTGATTAGACCTAATTTTTTCTCCTCATTATATATTTTTATTTTATGAAATTTATTTTTTCCTTTCATAAAAATTGGAGCATTACTATAAGTGTATACACCTAAAAACGGTCATGGCATTTAATTAATTAAATACTAGTTATTTAATTAATATTTGACTACATATAAATAAATTCTCAATTTATTTATATTGTTCACCCTTCTCTAATTCTCCAAATCTAAAATTGTATTCTTCTAAATTAATTAAATAAACAAATTTCCATAAGCTTGTTTTATTTAATTAATCTTCACTAATCTCGATTAGGAATTAAAGCACATGTCTACAATTTTTTGTGCCACCTCACCAAGGTCACATGAAAATAAATAATTCTAATTTTTAATTAGAATTATCCTCAACCAATTTTGGAGCACATGAATTATTCCTCACACACTTCCACCAATTTTGGAGCACATGGTCTTTTCTTCACACACTTGAGTCTTCCATCCAAATGGCATGTTGCCCATTGGTCAAGAGATTCTTCCATCCAAATGGAATGTTGTCTTTGGTCAAGGGGACAACATCTTGATTCTCTCCATCTCCACCATCCATTCTTCTCATTTGAATCTGGACCGTTGATTATTGCCACCTCACTATATGCTTGGAAAAGGCTATAAATACAACCCTTGGGCATTGTATTTGACATCCACACTTTTGAATAGAGTTATCATGTAGGTTTATCGTTTGAGCTTGGGAACACTTTGGAGTATTATAATTAGTTTTTACATCATGTTTTGCATCATAGTTAGATCTTAGACTAACACTTTGCTTCATAGTTGCATTTTATGTCCTCCATTGCATCATAGTTGCATTTTAGATTAGCATTTTAATAGTTTGCATTTGAGCATATGTAGAATCATATATAGAATCATATAGATCACCACCATAGTATCCACCACCATTTGTCCATTCATCATAGTCATCCACCATTCATCATAATCATCCATCATCATTTCTACCATTTAGTTTCATGTAGGAATTTAATTAGCTTACATGTTGCATTATAATCTCATTTCTTAAGTGTCATTCTAATAGCCTTTGTGCACATATAAATTTGAGGGCCAAAAGGTTAAAGGTATCTTTAAGAATAGAGGACAATGAGACATTCTTAAAAGATTTGTTAAATTGCAATTTAGAGTAGCTTCTTTGCTTTGAATCTTTGATATAATTTATTTCATTAAGGTTTGTGTTGATACTAACTTTACACATTTAACACACACACAAAATGGCGCCCACCATGGGGTCTTGCCCCATTTATTTTTAACATGCTAGAAAATTTATGTTCACAAGTTCAAACGTGAGACTTCTGGCGCCTCTTGCACCCATTTTGGCACCTTCTGCACCTGTTTGGGCACCTTTTGTCTCTATTTTGGCACCTTCTACACCTGTTTTGGTGCCTTTTGTCTCTATTTTGGCACTTTTTGTCTTAGTTTTGGTGCCTTTTTCACTTTTTGTGGTGCCTTTTGTCTCTGTTTTGGCACTTTTTGTCTTTATTTTGGCACCTCTTGCACTTTTTGTGGCACTTTTTGTCTAATCTTAAAATAGTCGTATCTTGGTCATACGGAGGTCTTTTTCAAAGCTTTTTTTTTAAATGGGCTAGAATTTCATAAGCTATGCAATGGTGTAGGTGTTTCACAATTTTTATGGAATTAAAATTTTCAATTTTACACCTAAAGTCAAATCACATTACAACTTGGTCTAATTTTTAGGGTTTTTAGGCTTAATCATTCATCTAACCCTCATGTCTTCATATTTCTTGATCTCATCTAACATTTTGAGAATTTATTACAGGTTTTAAGAGGAACATAGAGCATTGAAGTGAAAGAAAAAGAATTTGATATCCATTGTACTAAATATCTCGGTCAAAGACATTCTTATCAAACTACTGACATATTGCAAGGGCTGGAAGTGATTTACTTGTTTCCTTTTGGTTAAGTTAGGAATACAGCTTAATTAAAAAGTTAATGAACACCATGTTTTTCATGCTTGATGGATGGTAGGAATATTCTCTCCCCTTAACTAGGTGACCAAAAATCTAGACCCATTCACTTTTGTGTGCGAGTGTGAGTTGAGTATATCACATGTGTTCTCTCTTTATTCATGTGGAATAAAGATTGATCAAATTATGGGTATACTTGCTTGCTTTTGTTTATCTTAGAGGGCTTGCCTTGTGGGAAAAATTAATCACCCAAGGGAACAACCCAACCGGTAACATGCTAAAGTGAAGTGCATTTCTAGCCGATACATAAATGTGGATACTGGAACAAAGGCCAATATCACGAGGTTGGTTCTGAAAAGAAAGGAAACAATGGTCTCTCACTGCATGGATCAACCCCCACAAACAGAAAGTCCTTACTAAAACCCTTTTTTTAGTTTTTCCAAAACCTTTATCTATTCTTTGGTGCAACAACGGTCATTGTGAAGACATCCACATTCTCACAATTTTTAGTAGAGATAAAAAATATGCCATGGGAGATTCATGGGTATTGATGCTTGGCTACCCCAAGAAGTGAGTATCGTAGAGGGGAGCTAGTGGGGTCAAGCATCTAGTCATATGCTAAGAATAAGTGTGGTTGGGGTAAAACCCACGTGGAATCCAAAAGAATACAGTCTTTCACAACCTTAGGAGTGTACATTGCTTGATGTTTCTTTATCCAAGTGTTTTCAAAACAAAGAAAACGTCACATGTTGAAAGTGAAAACCCTAATTCAAAATTGAATTTAGTGAAACAACCAAGTCTCCCATTGAAAAATTAGGAAAAGCAATCAAATTTTCAAAGAAACTTTCAAAAAACCAAGTCTGAACCTTTTCTAGCACCTTTTGTCTCTATTTTGTTACCTTTTGCACATTTTGTGGTGCCTTTTGTCTATGTTTTGGTGCCTTTTGTAAAACACAAAATAGTGACCTAGGTTCATCTCTTGCCTGACAGTCAATCTCATCTTGGGGATCCTCAATAGTATTCAAACAATCCTTAGGTAAAAAAGAGTCTGAACATGTGTGTTACCAAGTGATTTCATGAAAGATTAAAATTTAGAAACCAAAGCCCAAACCTCTTAGTCCAAAAGAACATAAAAAAAGTCTATGAACACTTTACAACTTTAGAGAGAGGTTGACCTTCAATTTCTACAAAAGAGCTTGCAAGAACAATCTCGAATTATACATCTTTTACTACTGTCAAAATCCAAGACTTTTCCAAAAATTTGAGTATCTCATCTCACAAGTTTGAACCAAAATTTTAGAATTTTCTCAAGTCCAAGATCATTCCTTAGATACCTTAGGAGTCTAAACTTATTAAAACTGACCTCCACAAGTGAAATTTTCCAAACCTAAACCAAGATCTAACATCTCCAAGTTCCAAAATCATCAAATTTATCACACCTTTGATTATTAAGCCTAGTTTCATCATCATGATTTATCATCCTCTCATCACAAAATGAAGCTATATAGTCAAATCAAACTTAGTCTCATTAGAATTTTTCATTCTATTTGACTTAGTTGTAATCCTTGGTATTTTTCCAACACAAAGATCAAAAGTTTAGTGAAAACTATAACACTTGTTTTCCCATTTTAACAAGACCCCCAAAGCATAAACTCAAAGAACAGGAAATTGAAACTCAAATCACCATGGCTAGAATAGATGAGGATCAATTGAATGCTTTAGCTTGTCAAATGAAAAACCTTCAACAACAAATCTGGGATATGCAAAGGGAAACAACCACATAATTATATTTTTTATCAGACATCTATTCTTATTCCAATATCCAAAATCTAGAAATGACACCTTCTCCACCAACAACTACATCATGCAAGTTCAATTTCTTTGATTTTTTGCAAAAATTCAATAAGCTCAAATCAAATTCTTCAAACACAAAGAATATTGAACAATCATACCATGTCATGCATCTATCTTCATCTCCCATAAGCCAAAATATACCTCGTGATTCTTTCACCCAAGTTAACGATTCCATTCAACCACCTTCTTCTATCATATCTTCTGCATCTAATGATTCATGTCAATCTCTCAACATAGACTCCTCTACACCTCAAGATCAAAGCGTTCTTCCCACTTCATTCGATGATATCAAAATTCCACAAGTTCTTCCAATCTTTGATCAAGACCCCATCTCTCAAGAATTCTATGATGATCCCCTCCTTTCACTTTTCATCCACAATGATTCCTTTCCATCTCAAGATAAAAGTATTCTTCCAAGTCTTCCTTCTACCACATCTAATGAATCCATACCATCCTAAGATTCCATTGCATCCTAGGAGCATGCTGATTCTTCCATCCTATCTAATGATGTCCTACCATTTGATGATCAAGATATGCTTTCCATGAAATCTCATGATTCCTTTCCTCATCAAGATCAAGATATTCCTTCCATACCACTTCATGATGATTTCATACCTAATAAAGAGCAAGCCACTCCATCTCCTACACCTCTTGATCATTTTCCAAGTCAAGATCAAAACACCCCATCATCCCCATGTCAAGATCCTTTCACACCTATACAATCTATCCATGAACCACACACCTACAAATTGGTATCCTCCACCTTCATCTTATTCAGTTTACTTCGACCACCTATTCTTTCATCCATATCATATCCTCCCCAAAATTGACTTGCATCTTGTTGCACAAACAATACATGTCCCATTGGTAAATGAATGTGTCAAAGTATGAACTACAAAGGAAAAGGATTAGGCCTTCATGAACAAGGTATCCTAGAACCCCTCTTTTCTCAAGAAAACCCATATTACCATGGCC
The DNA here is from genome assembly GCA_007258455.2 of Sequoia sempervirens. Classification (NCBI taxonomy): domain Eukaryota; kingdom Viridiplantae; phylum Streptophyta; class Pinopsida; order Cupressales; family Cupressaceae; genus Sequoia; species Sequoia sempervirens. The sequence goes on from VDFB02132541.1 coordinate 8,211, forward strand.
TTGGTTATACACCTAAGCAGACTAATTCATAAAACCTTCCATCTATCCTAGGTCCTCATCCTAGTCCATCAAACCTACCATCTATCTTAGGTCCTCATTCTAATCCATCAAACCTTCCATCTATCTTAGGTCCTCATCCTAATCTACCAAACCTTCCATCTATCCTAGGTCCTCATCCTAGTCCATCAAACCTTCCCTCTATCCTAGGTCCATATCTTATTCCTCAAGAAAAACAAAGGCACACATCCTTGATGCCCTTTCAAAATTCTACCTATACTCACTCATCCATAATACCTCCATACCATTCATCTCAATCCACCTCCACTTGTTCATTTATTACACTCTCCATTATCATTTCCATCACATGTTTTCATATAGGAAATGCATTAATTTGCATATTAAATATCAAATCTCGCTTCCTAAGTTGTCATTTTAACAACCATTGTGTAGATAGAAATATGAGGGACAAATGGTTAAATAAATCCTTAGGAATAGAGGACAATGAAATGTTCTCAAAATATTTGTTGAAATTGCTAAATAGAGTAGTTTACTTACTTGCAAATCTTTGATATAAATCATTTCATTAAGGTTTGCATTGATACTAACTTTACATATTTAACACACACACAAAATGGCGCCCACGATGGATCTATCTCAAATGCAACATGTAATGGTCATCACATTTTGGAGCACATTTCTACAACTTTTTGTGCCACCTCACCAAGGTCACATGAAAATAAATAACTTTAATTTTTAATTAGAATTATCTTCAACTCTTCTTAAAAAGCACATGGCTTATTCCTCACACACTTCCACCAATTTTGGAGCACATGACTTATTCCTCCCACACTTCCACCAATTTTGGAGTAATCATCAATCTATCATTGATCCTCGCTTATCATGAGGTTCATTTTCCTCTTGTCATCATTGCACACATCACATGTAAACATCACGTAAACATCAACAAAAAATATGCATGATCATGTGATCATTTCATATACACATTCATTCATTCATTACATCATTTATTTGCATTAGAAAAGAAAAAAAACATAAAATGAATCACATATCATTGGCATAATAAAATCCATCACATACATCATATAGGCATCATTCATAAATCATCATAGACTCATAACACATCAGTTGCATCATCATTTGCATCCATAACATATCATAACATCAGGGTCATCATCATGAATGCGGAAATTAAATACATATCATAATCATCATCATAACATAGAAATTAAATGCATCATAGACATATATCATCATATCAACACATAGATCATAATCATCACTGCATATCATATAACCTCAAAAATCATAATGTCAAAGTGTACGAGGATATCCAAAAGTATGATGAGATACATCAATATCCAAAAATGGCACTGCATTGTAAAGTTTGAACACAAGAATTACATCATCAATGTCACAACACACATCGAAATTAGTGCACATATGATGTAATAACTCTGGATTCCTCAGATGGCAGATACAAAGATGGCAGATGCATCTTAGAATTAGAGCACATTTAGGGATGGCTTATGGATGTGTTTTCTCTAATGTGTGTGAAAGGAATTCTTCTTCAACATTAATGCAACCACATTTCTACTTAAGATGCTCCTTTGGGGTCAGTTTCATCATCATTTGCATACATTGGAAAACATTATCACATCATTCATCCATCCATGCATCACATCATTATATTTGCATCAGAAAACACAAAAAGAAGTGCATTCCATCTCACTCGCATAATCATAATCATCTCATTCATTATTAATGGATTAAGAAATTGGTCCATTAAGAAGATTGAAAGACATATCTAGAAGAGTAAGATTTCCATGAAGAAAAAGCTGCTGAAAAACATGATTGATTAACAAGGATATAATGCCCTTGTTATGAACATCTAAAACTAGTAGTGAAGATGAATTTGTTATTACTCAAATCCAAGACTGATAAAGGACTAATTAGATATAAACATCACATTTCATTTTCATAATCACATCCATCTCACATAGCATAAAACATCATCCATAAAAGCAAATTAACTCATCAACCATGCATTATCATATCATCATTGCATACATCCCACAAATAAATCATCACATAAGCATCATCATTGCATAATTATCATAATCACCATGATCATCATCATATAAACATAAAACGTCATCATTTCATCCATCATACATTCATTCATTCATTCATTGCATCACTTATTTGCATTAGAAAAGAACAAAACATAAAATGCATCACATTTCATTGGCATAATAGGACAGAGTAAAGTAAAATTGGAGTCCATTGTTCCATATTGGTTGGACAAGGAAATAAAGAGAAAGCGGGTTGTTGTGGAGGATACTCCACCCAATTGGGATGAGTTGGTAGCTAAGATTGGAAAAGGTAAAGGAAAAAATAAGGCCAGGGTCATTTCAAAGATTGAAAGAGATGAGGCAAGCAATAGGGTGGTTCACATTGCAACTCCTGCTCTAGATAAGAATAGAGATGGGGTTACGAGAAAGGATTACAACCTACAAACTATCAATTTAGGGCCCACTTCCATTGAGCAAGACATTGAAGATTATCAGGGTTCTAGTGCAGTCATTTTGGGTAGATTGAGGAAAGAAATAAAGACTAAACAAGAGATGAAGAAGGAGATTGAAGGACTCAAGAAATGTTTGGAAGATTTGATGAAACCCTTGCAATCCATTAGCTCCTCATCCTTTGCTGCAAATCTCCTACCCCAAGAAACTATCACTAAGCTAGAAAGAATGAAGGCTTCCACTCTTGCTACGGTGAATTGGTTGCAAGGGGTGTGAACTAAAGGAAATGAGGCTACCAAGGACATTCTCTCAACTAGAAAGGATGTTATGAGGGAAATTGATTGGTTGAAGGAGGTGTTAGCTCAAGATAAGGAAGATGCAGACCTCTTGTTATAGAAAACCAAAACCATCATGGAGTATACTAAGGATAAGATTATGAGTGATGGAATTCTCCCCTCCTCTAGAGTTGTTGAACCTTGGGACTAGTTTGAGGCTTTGCAAATTAGATAGAAGGTTCTAAAGAAGATATACAAGCAGAGGAGGAAAATTGAGGATACCCTAACTAGTGTTTATAATGGATGCATTGCTTTTTTTGAGATAATGACAGGGAGAAGGAAGATTGCACCTAAATATTTGAGTTTAGAGCAGTTGAGAAAGTGGTGGCATGATGTTTATGCTCTAGTCAGTGATGATCCTATTACTGAACACCAATTAGATGATGCGGCCACCTACATTGTTGTTATTAATAAATATCTAACATATAAGGTTGAGTGGGATAAATCGGTGAAACAATCAAGGGAAGATATTACATCAATTGAGAGCCGACTTAAGGTTTTTCCTTTACCACCTATGGCTGACTTGGATAAGGTGCTTTTGAAGGTGCATGAAATGCTGGATCAAAATAAAGACAAAGGGGAAGATAGTTAATGTTGAGCTACATCAAGATTTGTGCTTCCCTATTATTTTGCATGCATTGGTCTGAGCTGCATTGGAGATCCCAGGCCAACCTAGATGAGGTTCATGCATTTAATGCATATTTTATCTCATTTTGAATTTCTCTTGGCCAACTTGTTGTGGCTAATTATTATTGTAAAACCCTAACTAGGCTTACATATCTTTGGGGGTCTCTATAAATATGGCATTTTTCCTCATTTGTAAGGCCTAGATATAGACATAGATGAATAGAGAGATAGCTAGTATAGAGTGAATTAAGTAGAGCAAGAGTTAGCAAGTAGTTGTTCTCAAGAAAATATTGTAACATAAAGCTGGAATTGTTGCTACAGTGGATAATTTGATGCAAGTAATGACATTGTGATTTGTTTCCATACTTATGTTCTTCTTATCTTGTATGGTTCTTGTTATTCTATCTTTAGAATTTCTTTGAGGAAAATTGATATTTAGGATTAGATTTGATTCAATGATGTTTATGATTTGATATTTGGAGTGTTGCAACAATCCCTAGTCCATACTTTTTGCAACCAACTGATTGTTAGTTGCTTTGCAAAGTTAGCCTGAACTTTTATATTCATTGTTCTTAGTTCAATTGTGAGGGTTTATTCATTTCAATTGCAGTAGGGTTGCCTGAATGAATGTTCATGATCTAAAAATCTTAACACCTTAGAAGATTGCACTATTTCTATAAGATTGCAGATTTATCTGGGTCAAGTAGAAATCAATTTTTTGAGGGATTGGTCTATTTTGAGTATTTGTCATTTACATTGTTAATCTTAGGAGTAGTGTTAGATCTAGAAATCTCTTTAAAACCTTATATATTTTGTTATTTTCTTATCATTTGGGTTAGATTTAGGATTGAAGTATCATTACATTGCCAAATTTGATAAATTAAAGATTCAATATTTTGCTTGTAGTAAGGTCCCATTGTGATTACAAACATTTTCACATTTATCACTAAGTTGTTTATGCATTTTCAAGACCTTGGATTAGAGACCTTGGGGTTATCTCTTGAGGCTTGCTGATAGAGATTTACCTTTGAAGAGAGATAGGATATTATATTTTGTCTGAGTTGTTGTGTAGAAAACATCATCAACATATTGGCGCTAGAAGGAGGGCCTGAATAAGCAAGCTGGATCAGTTTTTGAACGCCATCTCTCCTGAAAGATTCAGAAGAAGAACCAGATCTACTCCAGGAGAGGAGGAATTTCAAGAATTACCAGTCCCTACTAGGTCAGGAAGGACCAACAAAAGGGGAGAATCATCATCCACCCAGCCATCTCCATCATCCCCATCTTCGTCAGGTTCATCTGAGTCTAAGTCTGAGGACATTCCCATTCGACAACCTCAGCCAGTCATCAATCAACCATTACCACCCCCACCTCCACCAATGGCTTTCCTAGCTAATAACCCATCTCCATTGAGTTTCATCAATTACAATGTCATGCCCAAGAACCCTGAACATTTTTGTTCAAAGTTCCATGTTAATGATCCCAATAGAACTGCTGAGGAACACATCAAGATCTTCCAGAATGGCCTTAAGGATAGAGGAATCAATCATGAGGATGTAGCATGCAGACTCTTTCCTTATTCATTGGGAGAGGATGCATTCTATTGGTACAATCATTTACCTGTTGGGTCTATCTAGCATTGGACTAAGTTAGAGATGACATTCTTGCAAAATTTTAGGATTCCCATTAGTCCCAATGAGCTCTATCTTTAGTTTACTAATGTTAAGAGAGAATTCCATGAGCCTATAGGATCCTTTAACAACATATTCCATCATGCCTATACCCGGCTGGAGGCTTCTTATGTTGCTGATGAAGCCACTACTTTAGAAGTCTATTATGAGGGACTTGACAGTTTGACAACTACGTTTATGAAGTGGAGGAACAACCCTCCCGATAATCTACTTGATGCATACGCTGAGGCTCTGAAGGTTACTACTGCTTTAAGGAAACATATGTCTGGGCCTTTTCCATCATTAGGACCCGTTGCTCACCCTGGAAAAGTTCCAGCCCTCAACCAAGCTCTTGCTAACCATACTCCTATCATGAATCCAGTACCTCAATTGCCTTTGGTCCCTCACCCATGACCTCCTGTGATATAGGTTTCACCCACAATCAGCTATCCTCAGCAAAATGTAAATCAACCTCTTCATGCATAGCCTCAGGCTAGTTTTCCCACGTATTTGCAGAATTTTGAAGTATTAAACCAATCACTGAATGCCAATGTTGCAGTAGGATATTCCCAAAATAATACGAATCAGCTTCCATACAATAATCCTGACAAGGAGAGGTTGGACGAATTGTCTGAACAAGTGAAGAAGTTGAATATGGAGGTGACTTACTTGAGGAACTAGAACAATTAGTTGCAAGCTACTCAAAGAAATATGCAATCCAATCAGAACAGAGAAAATCATGAAAATCAACAAGGACAACATCATGAAAGAGGATATAACCATGACAGAGGATACAACAATGAAAGAGGATACAACAACGAAAGAGGATATAATAATGACAGAGGGTATAATAACAACAAAGGACAAAATTATGATAAAGGAAAATCCTTAGGCTAGAACTTTGATAGAGGGAAAGGAGGTGGACAAAGGTTCGATAGGAGGCAGCAACCAGGACAGAACAAAAATAAGAACACAAGGCCTAACAATGGAGGAGTTCCCACCCCGTTGGATCAACCAGTCAATCAACCTGCCAATCAGCCAGTTAATCAAGAGAAGCCTCCTAATGGTGGATATCTACCTAAGGCTACTTTATCAGGATGGTGTAGGATCCATAAGACAAGTCAACATTCTAAGTTAGATTGTCAAGAATTCAAAATTGTAGCTTCAACTTTTCAGTATGAAGTGGAGAACAATGCAGGTAGTCAGGAAATAGTGCCATCTACTCCTTATGATTCACCAGTGTTGGTACTAAATCATGCTCCTTTTCCACAAAGTAAGGAGAATGTACCTGAAGAGGAATCTGGCCAGTTGAAGGAAGAGGCAGACTAGGTATGCAATGGAGATGAAATTACACAGTTATTTGATAAGAATCTAGTAAATGACAATGGCCCCAAGGATGAAGAAGAGGCTTATGTTGAAGAAGTACAGACCTTCTAGAGACTTGTCAAGAAGTATGATTTGAGGGAATTTCCACATGGATGTCCACAGGCTGGAGGCCCCTTCACTACTTCCATTCCACCGAACAACTTCAACACGCCTCCAGATCCTAATGCCAACAATAATCCGTCACTTCCTAAGGTGTCTAGGCAATATTTATCTCAGGATCAAGGACATACTAACATGCCAAAAGGGAGAGGTGTTGATGCAAACAAGGATAGGGTGATGGAATACCCAAAGGAGACCCTTGCTGATCTAAGTGAGGAACAATTGGCCATGTATGTTGTTGAAGAACTCAGAAAATTAAAGGTAAGTCTCTCCGCATTTGAGTTATTGAGAATCCCAACCATTAGGAATGCAGTTCTAGGATCTTATAATGCAAATTCCATGTCACAAGATAGATCAGTAAGTGAAAGTGTCAACAAAGCATCTAGTTCTCAATTGGTAGGAAGGAAAAATTAGACTCATAATCAGGTCCACATGCCTCCTGGGGATAAGGGAAAGGAGAAGGACAAAACTCAAGTTTCTCAAGTGGATACTCCCTTAACTCTATTTCAAGGGAAGATAGAAACACCTCCGTTCTTGATTTCTGTTTGCATATTTGGTAAGAATTTGCATAATTGTTTGCTGGATTCTAGTGCTTCCACCAATGTTATTCCTTTTGGTGTCTGTAGAGCTATGGGTATTACTCCTGCTGATTCTCAAAAGAAAGTTACACAATTGGATAGGACTAAAGTCAATGTTGTAGGGGAATTAAATATGATTCATATGCAGATTGCTTCTGATCCTAGAATTCAGTAGGTTATTAATATACAGGTGGCTGATATACCTGATGCCTATGGCCTAATCTTGGGAAGAGACTTTACGAGGGCCTTGAATGGATATGTCTTGACTAATCACTCTCACATGTGGCTTCCCTAAAAGGGAGTACCAAACCAGATTAGTATTGAAAGAGAACCTAGAATGAAATACATGATTACAGAATATCAGTATACCTCTACTGAAATTATGATATCAAAAATAAGTATGGGTAACTATCTGCTCACAACCCCTCTTGAGGAGTCAGATGTAGAGGAATTTCTTATGTTCCACACAGCACCTGTTGACCTTACAATAGAATCCAGTGGTATTGAAGCCTTAGTGGAACCAGTTGAAAATGATGATGATCTGGAAGATAGTCAGCTAGCTTTGCTAGATAGTTTTCAAGAATTCATTCAGAAGTGCATTGAAGATCAGGTTCAGTTAGGAAGAGGAATGAACTTTGGGGAACTACTCTTGCCCAATTGGTGCAGGGTGCATAATGCTTCCCATTTAGAATTGGACTATTGCTTGTGCCAGGCTGTAGTGGAACAAATACAAAAGTGTATCAACCCCACTCCAGTAGTCAAAATTAATATCAAGAATGTCCAAGAGGATCTTAAAGGAAAAAGAGTGATGCTTTCTGAAGAACCGTCCAACAACAATAGTGCAAGTGATACAACAAAGAAGTCTCTAGTTGCTGGATGTTGGACTCTAACATTTGATGGATCCAAATCAAAGCAAGGAGTTGGGGCAGGTTTTGAGCTAATCATGCCAAGAGGTAAGACTTTCTTTTCTGCTCATAGACTTCAATTTCATTATATGAATAATGTAGCAGAGTATGAGGCTTTAGTCCATTGGTTGTTAATGGCATTAAAGAAAAAGGTTAAGATATTGCAAGTTTTTGGGGATTCTGAGTTAGTAGTCAAGCATATTAGGAGACAATACTCTTGTCATGATAGAAGAATGACCAATTATAGACACAGAGTATGGGATGTTATTGAAGGATTTGATGCCTTCAACATTCAGTTGATTCCACGAAGTAAGAACCAGACAACTAACTCCCTTGTCCAAGCAGCTAGTACATTGCAACCTCTATCTCTTTCTGGATTAAAGAAGTTTACAGTGAAACTGACCTCAATACCTTCAGTACTTGACAATGTCACCAACTTCTAGGTATTTGAAGATGACAAGCATATCTTAGATTTTATCACAAGTACAAATGTATTTGCTTCTCAAATCATTGATGAAACTGAACTCCAAGAAGCAAAGATGGATTTGGAAGGAGTAATTAATCTGAAGACCAATACAATTCCTAGAGGAATGGTGCAATTAGAAAGAATATTTGATTTGGAAAAGGTCAAGGATCAAGAACTTGATGCCAAGAGGGAGTCCATTAGTGGACAATGTGAAAAGTATAATATGGGAACTAAGGATGATGCCAAGAATGTCTTCATTGGTAAAGTGTGCACTCCAGAAGAAAGGAAAGGAATAATCAATGCATTACATAGATATCCAGATGTGATAGCCTAGAGTTATGAAGACTTAAAGACCTATGACACATCAATCATAACTCATACTATCCCTCCCAATCCAAGAGTAAAACCTTTCAGATAGAGGAAAAGGCCAATTAATGCCTTACTAGAACCCATAATACAGAAAGAAGTGCAAAAGTTGCTATCTACCAGAATCATATTTCCAGTAAGACACTCAACTTGGGTTGCAATCCTAGTTCTAGTGCGAAAGAAAAATGGTGAAATCAGGCTATGTGTAGATTTTAGGAACCTAAATAGAGCATCACAAAAGGATAATTATCTAGTACCCTCATTGGATGAAGTACTCCAGATTGTTAATGGATCTCAGATGATGTCTTTCTTGGATGGTTATTCAGGATACAACTAGGTCATGGTGCAATATGAGGACATACATAAGACTTCTTTCACCACCAAGTGGGGCACTTTTTCCTACAGGAGGATGCCTTTTTGATTGATTAATGCTGGAGCTACATTCCAAAGAGCCATGGAAATTTCCTTTAAAGATATAATTGGTAAGTGCATAATCATTTATATGGATTATCTGATTGTCTTTTCCAAGAAGAGAGGTGATCATATCACTGATTTGTTCAAGGTTTTTCAGAAATGTAGAGAGTTTGGGATATCTCTCAATCCAAAGAAATGCATCTTTGGAGTTACAAAGGGTAAATTGTTGGGGAATGTTCTCTCTGAGAAAGGAATTTCCATTGATCTAGAGCGAATAGAAGCTATACTCAAGATCCCAGCACCTGCTAGCAAGAAAGAAATGAAATCATTCTTTGGCAAGATCAACTTTGTGAGGAAGTTCATCACTAGATTCGCATAAATAGTCAAGCCACTGAATGCAATGTTGAAGCAGGAGGCCAAAGTTGAATGAAATGCAGAAGCAAAGGATGCATTTGCAGAGATAAACAAGGTTATTGTTGAAGCTTTGGTTTTGGTGAGTCCAGACTATGCTAAGCCATTCTATATATATTCGTTTGCTTCTGATCACTCTTGTGCTGCTATGTTAACTCAAATACGATCAAGGAAATGAACATCCCATAGTATTCATGAGTGCACCGTTGAAGGATGCAGAGCTGAGATACCCAAATGTGGAAAAGCAGGCTTATGCCTTAGTTAGAGTTGTAAAGAAATTTAGACACTATATCCTCAGAAACAAAATCTTTGCAATAGTTCCTGATCCTATAGTCAAGCTGTTGTTTATGCAGAATGAGCTAGGAGAGTGCAAAGATAAGTGGGTAACTATGTTACAAGAGTATGATATTGAGATTCAACCCTTGAAGCTAGTAAGAGGGCAAGGAATTACAAGGACAATGGCAGATACAGGCCCAAATCTTGCAGCCTAGCATTACAATTTAGATGTTTCTCCTGGCAAATGGTATGATGATATCATCCATTATCTCCTGACTCAAAGATGCCCTGAACATCTGAATGCAATACAAGGCACCAGCGGCTTAAAGTGACACTGTTGAAGGGAGTTGTTCTATATAACAAAAATCATGAGGGTGTTTACTTAAGGTGCCTAGGAAAGGCAGAGTCTGAAAGAGTGATGTTGGAATTTCACGACAGATATGGTACAGGCCATGGATCAACACCTTCTACATCGAACCAAATTTATGAGATAGTTTATTATCCAGCCTACATTGTTTGAGACACACCTATACATGAGAACTTGTCATGTAGTAATAGGATTAGCCAACAACCAGGAAGAGGCGCTTACTCCCCACTCCAACCCGGATCTTTGAAGTAAAACCCTTACGCCTGATGGAGGATGGGCTTTGCTGGTCAATCAATCCACCTTACCCTCACGTAAGTCAAAGGTATTTTATTATCCTTTGAATTAGCTTCACAAGATGGATTAGGAAGCGCCTTGCAAAGCAATATGCGAGGTGGTAGTAATTTGTCGAACGGTATTGTCTCCCGAGCCATTTTGGATGTATTCCTATGTCTTTTTGGTTTGTCATGGTAACTTTACATTTTCATCAGAAGCTTTCTAATTGAGCCTTGATCATGGGATTATAGTTGGATTTGTATCACTATACCCTCGGGTTAATGGGCAGCTAAGTCTTCCATAAAAATCCTCAGCGTCATCACTAAAGCTGTTAAGAAAAATCAAAAGGATTGGCACAACTCATATTTTCTCTGGGTAGATCATACGCGGTACTAAGACTTCTGTAGGACATCCTTACCACCTAGGTTTGTATGGACAGAACCTGTGAGCTTTCATTTAGAGGTGAAGATCCCCACCTTGGTGTTTATGGAATATTCTGAAATTAGAATGAAATGAGGTGGACTTGCACTAAATTGTTACCTTGGGAAAAATGAGAATGAGCCACAGAAAATTGTGCCCAAAAGTCAGGAGTAGTGTGAGATGGTTTGTTGATAGAAAAGTTCAAATTAAGATTCCGGGATCTCTGACTTGGTTCTTTCCTAGGATAAAACCCATGACCGTAAGGGGGAGCATGGAAAATTTGATAAACTTTGGCTTGGACCTTACCAGATCTCAGAAATCTTGGGAGATAATGCTTTTCGTTTGAAAAATCTAATGGAAGGGACATCCATTACTGTCAATGGGTAGTATTTGAAACATTATTTCGGTGTTGAGATGTTTTCAGCTCTTTCCTGTATATAATTTACAGATTGGTTTCCCTTTTGTTTGCTTTAACTTTGGATTTAAGTAGGTTTCCCTTTCTTTAAGCATGTTTGTTTATTTGGATTCAAGTCAGTTCTTTTAGTTTGGTTTTGTTTTATATACTCTTACTTGAGAGGTTTTCTTGTTTATTCTGGATGATGTGTTGTTAAAGTAGCAAATATATCATTATATCTGGGACGCTATTCTAAGAAATATTTTATTGGTGGACTTTAGTATTGTGTCTTGAAAGGATGGTTGAAGTCTTTGTTATTGCCAAACAGTCTAAATGTTTGATTTATAGAAGATGGGTCACTGGTTTTGATTTGAATTTAAATTATTCTAAAATCTTATATTTTTCATACATCTTAAGAATCTTGATGTTACTGTAGGATCCTTGTGAAGTCTTGTCAGGTGAAAAATCCTATTTCTGCTTCAGCGCCACTGTGGTTCTTAGCCCTGAGTGTGAACTTCGTTGTTCATAGGTTGAAATGAAAAGGTGACACATAAAAGAATATCAAAGAAAGAAAAGTAAAATATTGACAATCAAAAGGATGAATTCAACTTATCAGGAGTATCTGAATATCTCTATCGGGGCTATAGACGCCTTACAAGCAATAGAGCTATGTTCGGGAGAGTCACAACGATAACCTCATTGGGGCAATAGACATCTAACTGGTAGCGAGGATCTATCCAGGTTGCTTTTGGAGTTAGAATCTTTACATAGCCTGACTTGACTAAGCTTGGTTTCTACAGTAGCTCAAGGAGGGAAATGAACTCATATGCACATAGTTGGATTTTTAGTTTATGGAAGGTTTGGTCTACCCTTTGGTTCTGATTCTCTAATCTTTGCATTTTTATTTGTTTGTCTGATAGTGAGATTGAAACCAGAGATTCTGGGTTCTCAATTCCTGTTCGTCATCAAATGCTCTAGAGCATTTCCCAGCAGAGTTGCCATTTGTTGTGCAGTTTTCACACACACACCCCGCTGAAAGTAAGGACCCTCTTTTGCTTTGGTTTAGGTGTCTTGGCCCTTTCATTTTGAGGATTTATCTTACTTTGGCATGTGGTTAAATGTTTATTATGACTGTGTAAGTGATTCCCCTAAGTTATTTATTGAAAATCTTAGGCTTTGGGTGAATTTTGGGTTTTTACCCTAGTTCGGGACTTTCCACCCTAGCTGGGTTTTCCCAGATCTTGCTCGGACTCCAGCTGAATGCTATGGTTCAAAGATTTTTAGTCTTCATGGAATTCTGTGTGGACCAGATTTTTTCAAATTTTGTCCTATCGTTGGGTTCCTGGATTTTCCTGGTTGTCTTGTCGGCGACATTAATGTCATTTGTACCATTTGTGGGGGATGCATTTAATCGATATTTGAGGACTTTTGTGCCATTATGCTTTGTTTTCTATGATCGATTGAGCCGAGGAGTGCATTCTTTTGGTGATAGACTTGATTTGAGGCATTTGATCTACGAATTATTCAATTTGGTGAGGATTTCTTTGGCATTTTCACTGCTATTCTTTGCTGGGCACCATTAAACTCACATTTATTGTTTCTGAGATTGATTTCACTTCATCAAATGGTATGTACACGTTGCCTCTTTTTTATTTGATGAATGTGATTGGTCATTGATGTTCTAGACATGTTCAGGGTTCAAATTTCTGTCTTTGAGCATCTGATGCTAGGGTTGCCCAATATTGCTTTGTTTATCGTCTCCCAAGTAAGTTCTGAGGTCGTTTGTTCATTTTCATTATGAAGTATCTTGCTTGAGAGCTATGAGTAACCCCTAGCGAATACTTAGCAGTTGAAATGATTGAGTTTTGGGCTTTCTTGTGTGTCAATGGCGGATTTGTAGGGTTTGATACCTAGGGCATCACCATTTAACTTTAGTCTACTTTTGAATTGGCCTAGAATTCTAAGAAAACCTATAGAAGGCCCATATCAAACTTGTTGCAAGCCTAGATTCTTGAAATTTATGATCGATCCATTAATCTGGGAAAAATCGTGATTGAATGCCAAAGTTTGGGTTTTTCATCCATCTCAGGATTTTCTAGCTTTGGCAGATTTTCCCAATTGTCCTTGTCTCTATTGTTTTCCTAGAATCTGCTATTTTTCAGAGATTCATCTTCTTCATGGATTTCCTTCGACTCTGGATTTTCCTGAAGTTTTGTGTTCCCCAATTTTTCTGAAATTTGTTGAAAGTCTTTTCCGCTGAAATGTCCCATGGATTTTCCCGAATCATTGAAAGTGAAAAAGTAAAATCATGGTATGTTAGTGGGCGATGGTGCGTTTATGAATAAATTGTATTTGAATCTCCACATCTTTGTTTATTCTGATTGATAATGATGATTGGTTGCTAATAGGTTTCATGTTCATTTAGTTGGAATCCATCGATTCCAAATTGTTTGTTCTCCGCGGCTGGATTCCCGCAGATGATCTGAAACGCGAAGTTTAATATGATGTTTAAACAGGGATTTAATGATGCCTGTAGGATCCTTTAACATTGATTTGATTAGGATAACCTTGGTTTTCTGTGGTTTTAGTATGGTTTCTTTAATCAGAAGTCACGAGGCTAAATCTGAGTGAAGTGGCTGGAAAGGGCCGATGATATGGAGAGGTCTTAAATTATCGACGGAAAGAATTAAGATGGACATCAAAAGAAAAATCCTGGAAAGCAAGATCCCTTTGTCTGGTCAGAAGTAACAGATACCAATGTTGGACTATGGGACTATGAGGAGTTCAAAGGTAGAATGGTAGCGCAGGATCTTCCTCTTGTGGCTTCAAGAATGTTGGAATCAGGATTGGCACACATAGATGGCTTTTCCTCTACATTGTAGTGTTATGAATTGGTCCTTGAGTGTGCCAGACATTATGATAGTGATACACAGAGAATAATTGGTCCTCAAGGGAGGATTGTGGCAAACTTGAACCCTGTTTCCATAGCTCAAACTTTTGACATGCCTGATAGGTCCTATGTGGTGGCATTCAACATGGAGGTAGCTAAGAAGAACTATGAAGAAGAGACTATTAAATCACAATAGCTTATCAATTCCTGGCTGGAGAAGCCCAAGTCTCACTATTCGAAATTGCCTAAATAGCTATTCAAAGCCAAGTTCAAAAAGGAGTATTATGATGCCATCACTCTTCTTAGCAGGGTGGTTGGATTAAAGAATGCAGGTATGTTTGAGAATTGGATGTGCCATGCTATTGTGAGGATGAAACAAGAAAAGATTAACTATAATTGGGTATCTGTCATCAGTAGAGTGATTCATGAGAAATTGTCCAATGTGCTACAAACCAAGACCTTCACAATGACCTCATACTTAATCTATGCACTACTGATATTTCCATCATATGGGGTTAATTACGAAAGGTCTTTGGAACGTGGGATATTTATTTATGAGGTTTTACTATAGGAGCTAGAGAAGGGTGAATGATGCATTCACCATGCACATCACTAGTTTGCTTTAGGGTGTAGAACATGTGAGAATTTTAGACCAAGCTAAGGAGCTAATCAAGAAATATGGTGCTTGGTTCATTCAGTTCCCAACCTTCTCATACATCCGAGTTGATTGTTGTCAAAGGGATCCCTACAGGCTTCCGTGGTATCCTATTGATCATA
>VDFB02132543.1:0-21552 GCA_007258455.2 Sequoia sempervirens
ATAGTTAGTTTAGCACATCTGATACCAAGAATAGCACATTTAGGATGTCAATAGGAAAGTGTCCCTTTAGAGCATGGAAGAAATAGATTAGCACATTTAGGAATGTGCCCCAACCAGTGATACATTAGCGCATATAGGAAATAGATTAGCACATTTAGGAATGTGAAATGGCGCATACGCTTAGGGGTTTAGAGCATATAGGGAAATAGTGCATAGGGGAATTGATGCTGTAGCACTTTGGGAGACCTGAGAATAGCATATTGGGGGGAAAATTCAGCACATTTGGGGTTTTAGCACATAGAGGCCGCAAATTAGCGCATCCAAGAAATGTAGGCAGAATGCATTGTTTGATGAAAGTGATGAAAGAATGATGATGTATATTGCTTCTTTGGTCAATAAATAGATTAATTGTCTTGTCATCATGTTGATATGGATAGAAATGATAGAAAATCTAATAAAATTTGCTTCCGAACAAAGAGTAGATAGCCGATAACTTTGTTTCCATTGAATGAAAAACAAAGAGTAGAATGATTGATGGATTTTGCTTGATAACTTTGCTTTAGAAAACAAAGTAGATGATTAATATGACCTAATAAATTTGATTTTATGATAGAAACAAATAGTAGATGATTTTATTGAAAACATATTTGCATTCATGACTGAAGTACAAATAGGAAAAGGATTTGATTGTTGATAAATTTACTTTCCTAAAAAAGAAAATAATTAGTAAATGATGATAGAGTAGATTGATTTAATTATTAGGACCAGATAAGATCCTTTGATATGAGTTGATGATATGAGTGATTGATTGTCTAGGTTATTGACCAAAAATAGGAGGTTTTCAAAAACCTATAGATCAGAGAGCACTTCCCTACGGGTTGGGATAGGATACGAGATTTGACACTTGCAAATTTATAGTTGATAGTGAGATGTGGGTTGGGACCTTTATTGTCTATGCCTCCGATTTGGGTCAACAGGGGACTATTGACTGCACTAGCAAAGAGATGGAATTCTAAGCATAATACCTTTCATTTGTTGACAGGTGAGATGATTGTGACCTCAGAGGATGTATATAGGATTTTGGGCATTCCAGTGTTAGGTGCTCTTGTGGTTTATGACCACAAGGAGCTAGGTGGTACAAACGCACTCAAGAGAGTGTTTTGGGATGATTAGATAGCAGGGTATTGGGTGCCATGGTAAGATTTGAGGGGATATTTGGCCTTACCCACCATTTTGAGTGCATTCATTGGAGGCTTCCTTTGTCTAGACTGTCAGTCAAAGGGAGTATCAGTTGAGTGGGGGAGGATCATTGAGTAGATGATAGGTCAGTAGCAGAGATATGCCTGGGGGAGCTGTATGTTAGCACATTTGTATCATGACTTGCATCAGGTAGTGTACAGAGGATCATCTAGTTTGTCATGTGGTGTTACCCTACTCTAGATCTGGGCATGAGAGCATATTTCTATTACAAGACCATTTAGACCTAGAGCTAGGCCACCAGGCAGGCCGTATGTATATGTATATTCTAGTGCACTTGTTCAATGCAAGCTGGGAAAATTGGATTACTCGAGAAAGAGTCTAGATGATGTAGATTTAGTGATATGGAGGCCTTACAAAGATTG
This sequence comes from Sequoia sempervirens, assembly GCA_007258455.2. Classification (NCBI taxonomy): domain Eukaryota; kingdom Viridiplantae; phylum Streptophyta; class Pinopsida; order Cupressales; family Cupressaceae; genus Sequoia; species Sequoia sempervirens. The sequence goes on from VDFB02132543.1 coordinate 1,623, forward strand.
TGAGGCGTGGGATACAAATCATCTGGAGATGCATTTTGTATGTATGCCCCAATATCTTATAGGCTAGACCCCTTTTATTATTGAGATATTTTTGGCTTTGTGAGTATAGAGATAGTTCAAATATACTCAGGGGATGACTTAGGGTGTTGTGCACTATGCGGGGCACAAGGATAATCCTGGATGGGGGCCTTGCATTTCTTATTAGGTTGCTTATATAGATTATATAGGCTTACAAACCAAGGTATGGGATGGAAGGCCTGGCATTACTGATGCAAGTATGTCTGAGGAGTACTCTGCTTATTTTCACACACACTCATTTCCTCGTTTCACATGTCTAGATGAGCCAATTCCCATTTTGGTGGCACATCAGCTAGGGGGTAGGAGATAGGAGGATGTGGTAGGGGGGAGTAGGCCATTGGTGGAGGAGAGAAGAGGATAGTGGAGATGAGGAGGAGAGTGGAGATGGGGAGAGCTTGGATGATGGTGGTGGATATGATGGCGGAGATGGCAGAGGGGAGGAGAAGAGGTTAGTGAGACAAAGGTCAGATATTTTGGGCATTGTACAGATCATGCAGAGGCCGAGGACTGGTATGGGATAGAGGAAAGTTATTAGGATCCCTTCCACAACACAACGGCCACAAATAGCTACTTTGCAGGCCCAGGTACAAACTCTCCTAGGGAGTAGTAGGCACAGTCTTGAGCTAGTTGGCTCAAGATCAAAGTTTTGCGGTGTAGTTATAGACGCATAGATGCAGGGCACAGAAGTGCAAATCTGAGACCTGTGTGAACCTCCTCCTACCCCGGACCCATGGGTATTGAATTGATAGCAGAGAGAGATTCCCTCAGACAGAGGGTATTAGAGGTAGAGGGGGTTGTTGAGAGAATCATGGGCACTGCTGAGAGTGCATCTTTGCAAGAGGCCATTGTAGAGCGATTCGAGATTGCTAGGGAAGCTAATCATTACCGAATTAGGTATGAGGAGTTGTGCCCTCCTGAGCATAGAGAGCCTTACCCTTGGTCCCACAGTAGATCTAGGAGTAGGTCATGGAGTGTGTCATACAATAGAGGGGTTACAAGACCTCAAAAGGATCCCAATGTAGGTGGTAGTGGTAGGCCACCAGTTTAGAGACCAGCTCCATCATGGGGCTCCACTAGCCAGCCTTGATATATGATGTTTATTGATGTAGTATTATTGATGTATTTCACACATGTATATCATTTTTGGAGCATGTAAATTGTTTTGGATCATATCTTATGTATCTCTCTATAATTTTTAGTTTCATTGGACATTGGACATTTGTACTTATTTTTTATGAGTGATGATGGGTATGTTCAAGATCATGATGGGCCAAAAAGTGGCAATATGATGGGTATTTGTAGGGTATGTGGCTAACGACTTTTTTTATACCCAAATTTGATGAAATGAAAAAGGTTTTTAAAGGAAATTCTCAGATTTCCACCAATATAAATTATGCTTTGCTGAATTTAATAAATAATTATTATTCATTTTTCTATTTGAATTACAAATAAAGTCTGATTGATAGGCTGATTGAAAAAAATCTATAGCTTTCAAATGGTATCACATTTTTTGAATACAAAAACATGAATCACATTCTAGCCTTCACATACTATAGGATTAAAAAATAAAACTTGAATTTCATGAAGTTTGACCAAGTTAAGGTATTCGGACCTGCGAGTTTTATGGTTTTAAAAGTTGTAATAAAAATTCATAACTAATTATTTACTTGGAAAAAATTACAAAAATATGCATCACATCCGGACATGAGTCACTCTAATTATGTCTAAAATATTTATAAAATATTATCATTTTATTTGTGGTTAGGGTGAGGTGGAGACAAACAACTACTTCTTATTTTTTTTCTCTAAATTTAAAGTGCTACTACATTGAAATTTCAAATTTTCACCAAATAGATTTTAAAAAATAAAAATAAACTTAGTGGTTTAGAAACTACATTCAATTTGCTCTGATTCTATTCTTACATATTTTTTAACTAATATAGATAACTTATTCAAATTTTTATGTCAAGCTTGCCTAACTCTGGTTACCTTAGTTTTTTTTGCCACTTAAGGGGGCTATTTTTTCCATGATGATCCTGCACATACCTTGATATGCAACGGTGATGAGTTTTGATGATGTGCATTTTTTATGATGATGATATGGATATGCATTTGTTTGTATATGTTATGAGAGGGATTTGTGATGCTTTTGATTCTTTTATGACCAACCTGTGATGCAAGATGATTCTTATGATGACGATTTGTGATGCATACTAATGATGTTATGCAGGTGGGTGACCTATGGTGTGATTATGAAAATATGCAATGGGATATATGATATGTTTATGAAAAATGCAATATTTTGCAAATGAGGTGGAAATGTAATGTATGTATGGATTTGTTTATTTTTGGATTTTTCAAATGCCATGAATAATGATGATGTGATGGAAAATGGATGTTGTGTTTATGAAATGCATCATGATTTTGTAATATGTATATGAATGAGGAAATGATGAGAAATTGATATGTGATATGGGTCAAATGTTATGTGAAAAATGACATGATATATAAATGATATGGAAATGATAGATGATTAAAGATATGATGTGAATGTAATGTGACAAATGATAAATGATATGAATAATGGTATGAAGTGAAATAAATATGATTAATAATAATGGGATGTATGATAAGATGATAAATGATATATAATGAAATGAGATGATGAAATAAGATGAAGTGGATGAAATGATAATGATAAATGAAATGTAATGAAATGATAAGTGAAATGAAATAGATTATGAAATGGTGACACAAAGATAAAATATGATAATGAAATGGTAATGAAGATGATAAATGATATGCAATGAAATGATATGATATGAAAAATGAGAAATGATATGAAATACCTAATGGATAAATGAATGATATGATAAAAATGAATAATAAATGATAAACTATATGATATGATGATGAAATGATAATGATTAATGACATGATGATGAAGATCAAAGATGATAATGAAACAAATGTTCGAATGTCCTCCACAAATAGTCCAAAGAGACATGACAACCATTAATGTTTTTGTTCACCATTTTAAAACTTTGATGTAATTCTAGTATGCAGATATGTACAATGATCTAAATGAAATGCAATGAAATGAAACCAACTATTTGTTGAGCCCTTTGTTAGCTTTCTTGAATCATCATAGAGTGTTTTTAAAAAATGTTGGAAGTATGTACAAGCATCAGAGGAGAAATTTGCACCAATGATGACTAGAGTACAACTTTCATGATTTTTGATATAGCAAGTGAACACAAGCATCAAGGTATAATTGAATAGAGATGACCTGAGCATTTCTTGCATAAACAGACAAAGATTAACCACTTTCTAATAAAAATTTGGAACTGTCATCAATGATATGCTTTGGAAATCATGTCTCACGACATATTTGCAATAGATTGATAGTTAACCTCAAGACAATAGCCAAAGAAAATCATCCTCTTTCCTTTCCACTCTAGTTAAGTACATCATCGAGTGTGTTCTAGAGGAATGATATCTAAAGTCAAACAACCATTGTTCAAAATGTAATACTAATATTCCAAACATTTATTCATATTTTAGATCATCTAGATATGTGTTATGATATGGTACTTGCTGAAAATTGTTGTGATATGGATCAATGATTGGATAGTTGTTCATAGGATTTGATTGCTTTTTCACATGATTGGATTTTATGTCATTGTCTAACTATTTTAGTAGAACCTGAAAGTTGATTGCCCCTAGTATGTAAATGTTTTCCTCTAGTATGTCACAACTTGCTAAAATGAATATGTACAATGATCAAGCCACGGTAAGATGTTATCGCTCTAGGAAAATGATTGATTATGATGCTAGTATGGCTCTAAGATGATGGCTCTAAGATGCATGAAATGAAGGTTGAGAAGCTAAGTGCAGAACATGAACTATTAGATGGAGCTACAAATAAGCGTCTATTTGCTAGATTTTCACTATCTATCTTTTCATTTTTACGTTTCTTTTTATTATTTTTAGGACATTTTTTATTTTTAGGACTTTTGTTGTTTTATGATTTTTTTTTTAGAATTTTTCTACTATTTTATGGATTTTTGGGACTTTTTGTTGTTTTATGGATTTTTTCAATACATTTATGGATGAGTTAGACATAATATTTCTTCTGGTGCATGCTATTGATGGTTTCGTCAAATAGGTCCCCTTCTGGCATTGAAAACTTGTATGCTCTTGAACCGTATACTATTATGACCACATAAGGACCTAGCCAATTCAGTTCAAACTTTCCTTTCTTCTCTTTGTCTTGCTAATTTCATGGGCTTTCCTTCAAAACAAGATTGCTGACCTAAAAGGTATGTGGCTTGACTCTGTGATTATAGCTACGAGACATCATCTGTTGATATTCTTTCAAATGATCAGCTACTCACTGTCTCTTCTCATCAAGGAGTTCCAACTCTTGTAGTCGTGAAACTCTGTATTCATCATCTATGATTAAACCTTTTAGTGACACTCTAAGTGTAGTGTCATCCGTTTCGGTCATTGATGTTAAGTTGTTGTTGGTAATTATCATTTAATGATTAAATTTGATTAATAAATTTAAAAGTGAGAAAATATTAGAAAGGATTAATATTAAAATTGTACTTAAGTTTGAATGAAGGTAAGAAGGGGAAAAGCCATTAAAAGTTTGGTACCTAATTATAATTGATAAGTTAATTATCTTGCGAAGATAATAATGTTAATATGGTAAACAATGTGACAAAATGAATTCTAATAAAATATTATTAATGTTTAAAATGAATTAAATAAATTAAACTTGAATATTATAAGTAAATAAATAAATAAATAAATGATTATGGAATTAATGAATAATAGTAAAATAAACAGAATTAAAATGACTTCCTTATTATTATTTTGGAGGATAAAATATTATTTCATATAAGATTTTTCTTTTATTATTCCTGTGAAATAAATAATAGAAAACTATGAAAAGAAATACTATTTCTATTTCAAGATTAGGTTATGGGAAGGTGCAAAGACTTCGGTTAGAGTTTGAAGGGGCACCTTGATAATATATTGAACCTTTGGTTTGATAGGAGGAAGGGGAGGCGAGCTACCTAATCAAAATTTTGGGAGGGATTTAGGGGGAAGCTTGAAATCAGGTTGTGTAAACATGGGAAGGATCACCACTATGAAGTTGGAAACTCATGGAAATTAGATTAGGTATCAAAAATTCTTGTGCCTTTTTATTTTTGGTTGAGGGTAATCCCCACAATGGGAAACTTTCCGCAGGGGTTCTTCCCTTTCTCATCATCAATATTAATTGTTTGAATCCTAAATCTGTGAAAAGGATGATTATGTTTCACATCTTTGTAAACAATTTCTCGGGTAATAATCTTGGCGAAGAAGGTGGATGCAGCATGGGCATTAGCATATCTCTGGAGAATGTGATTATCATTTGATAAGATGGTTATCTGCAATTTCTTCTTGCACAGTGAGGACTCGGGACACCTATGTTGGAGCATCACTTCTATCATATTCCATCCCCACCATCGACGCCATAAGATAAGTATGATCTTCTCTATGATTATATGTTACACCTTAAAAGCAAAAGTTTTGAATGATTGTTATGCCTGGTTATGTAATGAAAAAGGAATTAGATGCAACTGCTTGCACATAACTTCCCTGCAAACTAAATCTGTATCTGCAACATCCAGGATAATAGTTGTGAAGGATATTTCCTTGGGTTCTTGGTTTCTCCTGTAAATTTGTTTCCTTGGCTGTCACAATTCCTCTCTTTTGCAGTTGTTGCACTTGAAAATAAATATTGTCAAGGTTAATTTCAAAACTTCAAATTGGGGCGCGTCTCTGGAAACTCACCACCAAACAGAAATGCGTCAAGTTCAAAATAAAAGAAAAGAAAAGTTGCACATTATTTCTTCTCTTCTTAAGTCACGTATTTGCACCTCACCTTTCTCCTTCCCTTCTATCGTATGGATAACGAGTGAGATTTGTTAATAATGCAAGTAGATGGCGATATTTCCAAATTCCAATATTCACTTTCTAATATACTTGGCAACCTGCCAATGTTACTGCTTTTAGAGTTAAGGTATTGTTAAATTAAATAGTCTCCCTGAAACCATTGGCAAAACCATCACAGCTGCAACGTTTAGACTTGCAATGGTGTAGTAAATAAAATAGTCTCTCTGGTTTATTTGTTAACCTGTCACTATCGCGCACCTGATCATGGTAGAGTGTGTAGATTTAAATAATCTCTCTCTGTTGTCTCTATCATCCAATCTCAGTCGCAGCACACGAACTTAATAGGAAGTTTATAGAGTTAATTAACCTGCTTGATTCTGCTGTCTTGAAATAAGTGGCCAATGTCTCCTTTATCACCTTTGCTATGACAAGATCGAGCAAGAATATATTATGGATGAGATTTCATGAGAGGTGGTCAAATGAATTAGGGGCTATATCAGTTCACTGCCTTGCTTTAAGCATGAAAAAGTTTCGTTCCCTCCTGCCTCGCTGCATGTTGTGATTCTTTCCCTCTGCTTCACTTTTATACTAAAAATTGTCTTTTACATTTTAGTCTTCATATACCTTATAGGGGATATTCGATGGATATGATCTGTGTCTTTTATTCAATCAAAATACATTGCGAGATATTGTATCTCATATAGTATTTGTTGGAGTTCAGTATTTGTGTGCTTCAGTGCAATCTTAATTCCTACATTTACATTCGGTGTTGAATATTTCAAGGTCATCTCAATGTTTATATTTGTGCTGGGTTTCATCATGTTCATGTATTGTTGTCTTTCAATTGTTAGTGCGTCAAGTCATTGGCGTGCAAGTCTTACTTCAGTTTGTTCCTCTTAGTAATATCATTAATCTCCTGAACATAGATGTTGTTTTTAAATCATGCATCCCCTGATGGTTGCGGTGATATGCACTGCGCATTATGGGTCAAAATCTATGGTCGAGTCCCTATTGATAGAAATAAGATGCTTCTGGAATTCAATTTAGTGATTTCTTCTTCATCGACGATTATGTACTCTGTTAGTTTCCTCAGTAGCAGTATGTGGCGTTGTGCTTGTTTGATCTTTAAACTATCTCAAAAGTAGTGTATCAAAGTGGTGCCTCATAAATTTATTAGATATGGATATTTCGTTAGGTAATGGGAGTAGTTTATAATCAATGTGTATAAGATAAAGTTGGCGAGATGAAAGAATCAACTTATACTCATATTCATCATACTTTGATCCATAAGGCACGGTCAGTTATATGTCCTCTTTTCAAGGTAATTAAATATGTGGTTATGATTAGTTAAATGTAATTTTTATAATACTTTGTTGATTGTTCCCAAATAAATGCATGAGTAGATGTTGGAAAATGCTCCAATCTAATATAGAAGGGTCTAGTGCTTTAAAATTTGATTTATGGAAATTATTTCTTGTAAAAGTTGTAATTAATAAATGTTGAGTTAAGAAACTAAAATAAATAAATAAAAAAGTTGTTTACTTTCAATAGTTGTAATTAGAGATCTATGACATTAAGTAGGTTTTGCTTGAGAAAAATTAATGTATATTTCATTGGTCAATTAGAGTAATTAATTCAATTTATATAGTTAATTATTGTATTCTTACTATTGTTTCAAGACATAAAAATTACTAAAATGATAGGCAATGTTATTTCAAGTAGAATAACGATATGTCTTTTCAAGCAAGAATATGATAAGTTGTGAATGTAATAAATTGGAATATATTTGTTTTAATTTGTGTTTGAAAGAGTATACTTTTGATTAGTGTCTTATGGCTTAAAACATTGGATTTTATCTTCACTTCGCAATATTGTGCTATCCTTAAATGTTGGAAATGATTGATCTTTAAAATAATGTTCTTTTTAGATTGTTTCAAGTTACTTCGTATTGAATGAATGGATTTATTGTATTTGAAAGTGTGGTTTTATGGATTGTTTTGATAGATCTTTTCGATGTGACTTTTCGTGAGTTGATTTTGAGTGGGGGATTTTCTCTCATTTAATTTATGATGCTATTTGTTGGGAACCTATATGTTTTCTGTTGTTCTTTACCCTAAGTAGTAAATCAGTTAATGTTTTCATTGTCATGATTGATGATTCTGCTTGAGTTGTTAATGAGTCAAATTGAAAATTTCTTTGAGTTATGGGTTTTCCGAGAGGAGAAAATAGAGGTTTCCCTTGGATTTCCGATTTAGTTCGTATCAAAGTTGTTGATGTTGTTTAATGGAGTTGTTGATCTTATTTTGATGTATTCTCTCATTATATTTGAATCGCATTTAGTTCTTCAAGGTCTTGCATTTATTGTTGTCTGATTTTCATGGGGAAACCCTAGTGTAAACTTTTTGAGAGTCTTCCAGAGGCATTTTATTATTCGATGTCTCTCCTTTTTCTCTCTTTATGTGCCTTTGATGTGGCAAGTGCTTTGGTATTTGGATTTTGAAAGGGTTGTATGAGAGTGTAAGATTTTGATTATGTATTTATAGCAAGATGGGTAATGCCTCGCATGTTTCTCTATTGTGATCTAATGTTGTTGTTATGTTGTACAACCCTTGGATTTTGGTTTCTATGTTATGAGTGTCTAGAGTGAGAGTGGCTCTAAGTGGGTGGTTGGTGCACAAAGGGGCACTAGGATAGCCCTCGCTAGAGTGTGATTAATAAGTGAAAACCTAAGTAATTAACTAGGGGGTGGGTAGAATCACATTAAAAAGATAATTGATGCCTCATCCACCTTTTAGTGCTACCACATACTAAAGGGGATTGAGAAGGCCGTGGTTGGCATGATCGTTGCCTTGTCTTCGCGAAAGGTAACGGTTCCGCATGAGCAACCCTATGGGGTGGTTCCTTGAAATAGGTAGCCTAGATAACCATAGATGGAGGCAGTTCCTAGTGCTTGGTTGCCTGGATAATCCGTTAGTAGATGGAGGCCGTACCTTGCAATAGGTAGCCTAGAGAATCCATGTTAAGCCATGCGATGACACTCTCCTCTAACACTCCTTATGATGTTGCTTCTTTGGAAATCCTCTGGAAGTGGTCCTTGTCTTGAATTGATGAAATCTAGTTATTTGAATTGATTTATGGTTTTACTCTATTTTATCTATGGTGTATTCTATGGTCTTGTATAAGTCTTGTTGATGTTTGGGTTTTGACCTTGTACTCTTTTGGTACTGTGATATGATGTTATTGTATTGTTAGTTGCAATTTGGAATTGTATTATGTTTTCAATTGATTTGGAAGTGCTTCATGATCATCCTTTGGTTACTTGTTTACTGGTCATTGCTTTGATCTATGTGATGAGATTTATGACTCTTAGATGTGGTTGATTATGTCATTGTAATTCCTGAGTGTTATGATACTTTTGTATGATGTTGAGTCTTGTGGTTCCCTGTGTGGATGATCTTGGTTGAGGTCTCTTTCTTGTTAGCTCCTAGCACAGGGGGTGGGACTTCGGACTCACATGGTTGGGTGGAACGTGCTAGCACCCCATTGGGTCCCCAGTCGAGGATCGAGAGGTGCAGATTGGTGCTGTTGCAGCAACTCCAGAGTTGTATTTGTCTTGGAGCCAGCTATGATACTGTGTATTCATCTATTCATTTGTATCATGATTCTTGTTGGAAACACTTTTGTATCATTGTACTGTAATGTAATGTTAAATTTGGTGTGGATATTGGCCATGGTAGTTGTTATTTAATGTGTTAATTTAATCATGTATATGTTGTATTTATGTTCACAGATGGTTTCTTATCAATGAATTTTCATGTATATGTTACATTTGTTAATGTTTTCTTGGTGAGGGATTATATCTTTGGTTTTTATTCCTTATTGTTGTTGTGTGGACCTTAGACTCGTAATGACTCGATGTGTACCCCAAGGGATGTATGTGTTAGAGAATCTACTTAAATGAAATTAATGTCATGACTTAATGTGTATTACATGAATGTTATGTTGATTTAAAATAAAAAATAAAAAAAAATTGTTGTAATTATTGTGTTATTGTCCTTTAGGTTCACCACGGCCCAGGCATTACAATGGGTATGGTGGGAAAGAACAAGAAGGAAAAAAAAAACAAAGGTTAAGAACAACCATAAGTAGAAGGGCTTCAGAGAGGACAAGCCAAGAGGTCGCAAAGGGCCTAGTGATGGATGTTATACTTGTGGAGGTAATCATTATGCCTCAAGTTTTCCCCAATGGTCAAAGTCAAGGAAGGAAGGAAGCAATTAGCAAACTTAGCATCACTAGATCCATGTTGCAGTGGATAACAAATAGGCAGAGTATTAGGCTTCACCAATTCAGCTGACGGGTAAGCTCTATGGACAATCTGTTTCTATTTTGATTGATATCAAAGGTACTGAATATTTTATAGTTCCGCGAATAGTATCCAAGATACCTAGATTAGATCTCGATACATGGAAAACTCATGGACAATCCATTATGGTAATCGAGCAGAGCAAAGGGTAGATACTTGTCCCTTTTGTAGGGAGTTAGAGCTTCCAACCTTCCAAACACAAGTCAACTTGTATGTGGCACCTTTAGGCTCATATAATGTAATTTTGGAAATAAATTGGTTGATCGAGCATAAGGCTATAGTGAACTGTGAGGATAAGGTAGTCAATTGTCTAGATGACTATGGAAACCTAGTCAATATTTGTGGAATGCAAAGACTCTTGGAGCTTAGACAAATTTATACAATACAACTGAATAAGGCTTGTTCAAAGGGATGTGCAATTTATGTTGTGCATGTCATTAACCCTGACAATAAGGAACCATATTTAGTTGACTATCCTATTCTCAAGGAGTTCTAAGACATATTCCCTTATGAACTTATGGAGTTACCTCCAAAGCAGGAATTGAAATTTTCTATTGACCTTGTCCCAGGAGTTGAGCCTTAATCTAAGGCACCCTATTGGATGACCACCACTGAACTCTATGAGTTGAAGGCCCAGTTAATGGAATTGTTGAACAAAGGGCTTATAAAACCTAGTGTGTCTCCTTGGGGAGCATTGATTATCCTTGTGAAAAAGAAGGATGGAAACTTACGTCTGTGTATAGAATATCAGATGTTGAACAATGTGACCATCAAGAACCAATATCCACTCCCGAGGATTGACAAGTTGTTTGACCAAATGAAGGGAGTGATGTTATTCTCCAAAATTGGTCTCAATTCAGGGTACCATTAGTTGAGAATTAAGGAAGAAGATATTTTGAAGACTATATTTAGAACTTGGTATGGACATTATGAGTTCATAGTGGTACCTTTTGGTTTGAATAACACACCAACAACCTTTATGAACATCATGAATAGTGTGTTCAGAGATTGCTTGGATGAATTTGTTTTAATCTTCATGGATGAAATCCTAGTCTACTCAAAGTCTATCGAAGAGCATGATTGGAACTTGAGGATAGTCCTACAATGGCTGAGAGAAAGGAAACCTTTTGGGAAGCTATCCAAGTGTTCATTCTATGAAGACAAGGTGCAATATCTGGGCCATATCATTTCAGCTGAAGGAGTCTCTTTAGACCCTAAAAAGTTCAAGGCGATCGTGGAATGTCCAATGCCTTAGAATGTGTCAAAATTCCATAGCTTCATGGGCCTCACGAGATACTATAGGAATTTTGTGCAAGGGTTTTCCCAAATTGTATCTCCTGTCACCTCACTCCAAAGAAATGGAACACAGTTTGAATGGACCGAGAAATGTGAGCAGGCATTCCAACTCCTAAAGGAGAGGCTCACAACAAAACCAGTGTTGACCATCCTTGATCCTAACAGGAGATTCACAATAATCACATATGCTTTAGGAGAGGGATTGGGAGCAGTATTAATGTAGGATGGAAAAGTGGTAGCATATGAATCAAGGAAGCTTAAGCAACACAAGGAGAATTGTGCACCACGTGATTTAGAATTGGCCACAATAGTTCATGCATTATAGATGTGGAGGAATTATCTTTTGAGGAAGCCATTTGAACTCAAGATAGACCACTTGGGATTGAGAGAAATTTTTACTCAAACAAACCTTAATGCACGACAAAGAAGGTGGTTGGATTTCCCTAGCGAGTATGACTTCAAAATTGAATATATAAAGGGAAAAGAGAAAATAGTGGTTGACGCTCTTAGTAGACAGAGACATCTGACAACCATGATCTTGAAAAGGTATAACTTGAGACAATAGGTGATTCAGTATCTACCAGGGGATGAACACTATGAGAGAGTGAAGAAATCCATAGCAGTAAATCCTTCAGATCATCAATTCAATAGGTCTAAGATCGAAATGGATGGTATTTTGAGATACAAGAGAAGAATGTATATTCCAAACTCTAGAGAACTAAGGAAGTTGGTTTTAGAGGAGGTTCATAATGCACCCTATTCAGGACACCTCAAAGTATCCAAGATGATCACAGTGTTGAAGAGTCTATATTTTTGGCCTAAAGTCAGGAAGGATGTAGTGGAGTATGTAGCCAGATGCTTAGAGTGCCAGCAAGTCAAGGTTGAGCATGCACATCTAGCTGGGCTACTATACCCTCATGACATACCTGAGTATAAATGGTAGGTGATCAGTATGGATTTCATACAGGGGTTGTCATTGAGCAAGAACAAGCATGCTGTTATCTTGGTCATAATTGATAAGTTGACTAAAGTTGCACACTTCGTTCCAAGAAACCTTAAGGATGGTTCGTTGACCATGTCCAAGAAATTTTTCCAGGAGATCTTTCGCTTGCATGGAGTTCCAGAGACTATCATTTTTGATAGGGACACTTGGATGACCTCGAGATTTTGGATGACCCTGAATGTTGCATTGGGAACAAAACTAAATTTTAGCTTGTCTTATCATCCTCAGACTGACCGGAAGACAGAGAGGGTGAATCAAGTAGTCAAAGACCTCCTCTGAATGTATTGTATGGACCAACAGTATAAGTGGGAAGAATATTTTCCTTTGGTATATTTTTCTTACAACTCTTATTACACATCCTTAGGCATGCATCATTTGAAGCTCTTTATGGGTGAAAGTGTTGTACCCCCATCAGTTGGGATAAGTTGGAGGATAGGATTATAGTAGGCCCTGAAATGCTTAAGGAAATGGAAGAATAAATGTGAGTCATGAAAAGTAGATTGAAGGAGGTGGTAGATTGCAGAAGAGTTATACCAACAAGAACCGAACTCTTAGACAATTCACAACTGGGGATAAAGTTTTCTTGAGAGTTAAACCTCATTAAATTTCTATTTCTTTTGGAAAGTCTTCCAAGTTGGCCCCAATATATGTGGGACCATTTGAAGTCTCGGAAGTAATTAACCTCGTTGCTTATAGACTAGCTCTACCACCTACTTTGGCTCGACTTCATAATGTGTTTCATGTTTCCTTGCTTAAGCCATATCATCCTGATGTAACTCATGTGCTTGATTGGAAATCCTTGTAGGTACAAGATCCAGGAGTGGTGCCAGTGGAGCCCATTAGAATCCTAGATAGATGCAATGATAAGTTATGAAGTAGAGATATTGCTCAGTTTAAGGTCCAATGGGACCAGTATTTGGAAGATAGTGCTACTTGGGAGGATGCAGAAGAAATAGAACACACCTTTCCACATTTGCTTTCTTTAGAAAGAAGACTTGAAAAATTTTGTTTAAATTTTTTTGAATTGAAATACTATGATGTTATTGATGAGACAATTTGATGTGATGTTAAAATAGATATATATGCTTTAATTTGATATGATGTTTAAATATACATATATTCTTTAATTTGATGTGATGTTGAAATAGACATAAATGCTTTAATTTTGATTAAATAGACATCGGGGTCCAGTGTCTCTTCCAAGAGGGGAAAGATACATTCATAACCCAATTTTATTGCATATTAATCATAATATGGTAAATTGAAATATTGAAGAAATTCAATATGTTAAATGGAAATTTTAAATTTTTTGAAATAGATTGAAAGAAGTTGACTAATGTTGACTATGCAATATTTTTGAATCATCTTATGTGTTATCAAGAATAGAACGTTACTGATATGTAAATTTTGCAAGTGCAAGTGTGTGTAGTTGCAGGGTGACAAGTTGAAGGACGAGATCATGGTTGAAGTTGGATTGTTTAGCTAGAACGAACGGTAAGCTAGATGGAATCTAGGTGCACACACCACAAAAATGGCAAGATATCTGCATTTGAGAATTCATATAGGAATTATATTAAGATGACTAAAATGAATTGATGATTGAAAAGATGTATTTGTGAAACAAAATTATGGGAAACTTATATTTAAAAATGTCAACCTTGATCTTATGAATTTGGCCCATTAATTATTATTATCGAATAGATAAAATTAGGAAATGAATCATGAGAAAATCCCATGATGGAAGTGGTCTTCCATCGATATAATGGAAAGAATTCAAATTTAGAATGGGTTGGCAATATCATTAATGCCCATTATCATTTTGAAACAACCCTTTAGTGGAGGCGTTATAAATGTAGGAAAGATGCTATTTTGAAAGGGTGAATATCAACTCCATCAGACAGTGAACTAGGTGTGGAACAAAGCTTGTGGGAAAAAGCCAAAGGGAATTCCTTGTTGCAGAGGTAATTGGTGATTTTCATTAAAAGGTTTCTTTTCAATTAAATTATACAATTTGTATCTCTATTACCATGCTCAAACCAAATCGTTGCATTTCAATTTTATTCATTGAATGAACTATACTATCGAACTCTTATGAAAAATTGTACAAAACAAAATTCATGGCTCTGCCATTTCTTTTTCTTTTACTTTCATATTTTCCTGAGCATGTAGAGCCTACGACTTGAATGGTCAACTGTTTATATATTACTTTGTATGGGTGATGTCACTGACCTTGCAATAAGATTGCATTTAATTTCTTTGTTTAGATAAGCCCATCATAGGGCTATCGAGAAAGCTTGATAGGCCTATGATTGGGGGTGATCTGAGTTATGTCATTGCCACCCCTTTTTGGGTAGGCCGAAGCGAATACATAAGAATTCGATGTATAAACTTTTCACTTCTTAATATTTTGTCAATTTGATGGACACCCATTTGGGCCGAATCCACCACCTTCGATCTTTCTTCGAAGAGTACTCTAATGTTATTGTTTGCTCATCACCAAAGGTGATGTAGGGCTATAACACCTAGTATTGCATTACATATTTCTGTAAATTCTTACAGTTGCAAGTATACTGTTATGTCGCAGAGACATTATGAAGATCTCATCGCTTAATCCATAAAGTATATAGGATAAACGTTGAACTTGTTCCCTTATCTTGTTGCATGTAAGCTATCGTTCATTTGAACAATACCCATGTTGTATTTGGGGGACTATACCAAAATCAAGGGTAGGCATTGTGGCATGACCTTGGTCCCAATGTTTTGTGTAGAAATCAATGACTGTAGATTTTTTAAGAACAACAAAAGTAAAATATAAATGTAAAGTATGTATAAGGGTTTCAACCTAAACCTGGTTAAGCTCGATCCCTTGGTTTTGATTATTTTATTATTATTGATTAATGGTTAGCATGTTGTCTAGTTCGTTTAAATTCCTTTCAAAGGTTGATAACAACTTCATTTTAATTACTTCTCACATGAAATTTGTGTATATAATTGTTTAGAATAATATGGCTGAAAAAAAGCAATGGAACTTGAAGTTGCAACCTTAAATCACTGCAAATGACATTTTTTTTCATAAACTGTAACTATTTAGCTTGAAATAACATTGTATCATTATAAACAAAGAATGTTCTATTGGAAACGACATTGTTTTGTCATAAAATATAACTGTTTAGCTTGAAACAACATTGTATTAAATTGTAAATAGTGAATGTTCTATTGGAAGCAACATTGTTTTGTCATAAAATCTAACTATTTAGCTTGAAACAACATTGTATTACTGTCAACCAGTGAATGCTCTGTTTGAAATGAAATTTTTTTGAAATAAATAGTAACTATTTAGTTTGAAACACCAGTGTATTATTGTAAGCAGTGAATGATCTGTTGGAAACGACATTATTTTGTCATAAAACTATAACTATTTAGCTAGAAACAACATTGTATTATTGTAAATAGTGAATGATCAGTTGGGAATGACTTTGTTATGTTGTAAGAGTGTATGTTAAGCTAAATGAAATGACTTGTTCTATAACTATTAAGTTGGGGACAATATTGTTCTGTTTTAAACTAGAGAAAGTGTTCATGTGTAAACAACATAGTTGAATGTTACAAATTGAATGATACAAATAGAACAATAGTATGAGAGAAACTATTAATGTAGATTTATTTCTAATTCAATTATTCCTTGAATTTTCTGACAAATGGAAACATCAAAATGGAACATTATTAAATGTTAGCAATCTAATTTAATGGTTTTATTTTAGAATGTATGCACAAATCCAATAACTTAAGTAGGAACATACATGTGTATGCACATAGACTCTCGTCTATGTACATACACATATTTGTGACATACCTTCTTTTGTTTTCTTCTTAATTCATTTTAAATGGATGATGCTTTATGTTGAAAGTAAACATGGGTCATGTGAATGATATGACTGAATAGTGTAATGTACCATTCCATTTGAATCATGTAGCTGAAATCTATTTAGTGAGGATATTAGAAATATGATTTTTTTTTCGTAGACATATGTGAGAAGAATATTCTTTTACTTGGATAGAACAGTGATACCTAAGTAGACTAGAGCACCTCAGGGTAGATGCTGCTAGAGGGTAGATAGTTGTTATGAATTATTGTGTTGTATAAAGTTACCTTCTAGGATGGGTGCTGAAATGGAGTTCACAGAGTATAGGTTTGCTTTAAATACCAAAACCTATTACTTTTTGTTGCAAAAAAGTTCTTATTCTTTGCCAAGAAATATAGTTCATTTTGTATGTATGAACTTTGTGATATCACTCTCTGCCATTCCTAGCATAGATCTTGCATTTTCCTTTCTAACTTGTAGATATAAATTACATGTTGATGTATAGGCACACACTAGATTCCACCTTGCAGATTGTTCTCTTGCTAAAATTTCAATGCAGGATCGAGTATTCTTCAAGTTGGAAGATTTCTAGGAAAGCGTAGGATTCGTGGTTGGGCAGTAAAGCGCTTCAACCATGTTCTCATCCACCAGTGGAGGAGAGCATCAAGTGGAACCTTAGATGTACACAAGACTTTTTAGTCTATGATGTAACCTTTATGTAATATTGATGTACCTTGATGTAAAATTTGTACAATGTAATGAATTTGTGGCCTCATGAGTGAAGTCAAACTTGATATTGCAATTTGACTTTTGAATTGAATATACGAATCTAGATTCATTTTAATAAGACATTTGTTGCTATGATTGACTATAGCTACTTAGTTATGTCTTTTCAATTTGAATATATTCATGTTTGCAATAATATTAATTAAGTAATAATTTAGGATGGGTTATTACATGGGTTGATCAATTTATTGGTCCATGTTGGACCTAAGTGTGCTAGTACCATTTTTTGTATCATTCCTATGTAAAATTTATTCCATGTGAAGCTGAGAATTCCATGGCTAACTTATAAGGAAGTTTGCTTCATGGTTTATAAATGTCTCAAGTTTCCATGTGATGACATATTGTAAACTATCCACCATACTCAATACAATCTCATAGTGATATTTATTCATTTATAATATTCAAAATTCAAATATAATTATTTAGGGCCCTCTTATCAAAATCCTCATGTCTTCTTCCTATTTTATTTCTTCCCCTTCAATCAGCTAACCATCCCAATAAACTTGTGTCCCTATTGATACCCATCTAATAGTAAAGGACAAGCATGCTCCTTTAGGATGACCTCTCATTCCTCCTAAGGTATCACAACCTTTAGCAACTTATTTTGTTCCTCCACATACATCAATGATAGAAAGAGGAATATCACCCTTACTACATAATTCTTCTCTCCATGTTTTTATCCTCTCATGGTTTCTCTTGTTCCTAGACCTACCCCTTTGATAGAAGATGGAAAGTAACTCATGGGATGAGATCTATTTTGTACACCAATCACACCTTACCCTTTAGTGGTGTCTCATATTTCTCCACCTACCTATACAAAAAAAATATAGCAGAAACCTATGGTGTATGTTTCATTGTGTGCACCCTAGTTATCTCAAACTCTACTTGGAAAGATTATTCTTCTTAATATTACATAGATGAGGATAGTACAATAGATAGAGTAGAGAGATCATGTTTGACCTCCTACAAATCCATCTGAATCATGTTACCATTAAAACTAGTTTATGTAAGAACATAAGCTTCATTGGCATGTTATGGCTGGGGAGTGAGATACTATGTAGATTCCCACTATCAACAATCCTTCTCCCATGTGAATACATTTCAATATTTTCATGCCTTTGTATCCTTCTTCTCCACTTCCTTGTGCTACTCATACAACCCATTCTATCCCTTGTCATGATCTAGATCTAAATATCAACCTTAAAGTGTGTAACTTTTCTTAGATCCTTGAATGGATCTACCTATCATTCTTGATCTTTATTAAATGTCTCCTTTATTTGTGCCACTAGAAATACAAAGCATGTGTCATATCTAGTACCACACTCACTTCTCTTGTTCTATTCCAACACACTAACCATCAAGTTTTTCCTAAAATTCTTAATCTTTCCACCATAGATATCTATATCCCCCATCCACCTACCAAAATAATTCTTGAACACTATTTAAATCCACCATATTGTGAGAAAAACTGAAATTTTCCTTCTCTCCCACCTTTAGACCACTTTAAATCTATTATCCTAATAGATAACGTTCAAAATTCTTTTGCATCTATCCCTACTCCTTTTGAAGGTGTAAGTAGTTATGTTCCCCTTATTACTTATCCTAACAATGATTCACATGCCTCCTCACCTAAGGAAAATGTGGTTGGGTCCTTTATATATATTTCAATATTACTCTTGATCTTTACAAGATCATTCACAGTCACCTCACAAAAGATTCAAGAAGATGTTGAGCTTGCAATTTGTTTATTGATTATTATTATAGGAAGAAAGCCTAGTACTACCCTAAATTTTCTTCCTCTATAGGATTTTCATCCCTCCACTTATAAAAATTATTGAGAGAACATTTTTTTTGTTTTATGAGGATCCTTATAATAGGAACTTTATATCTTTAAATTTTAGGTGTTTTCTTTTTTGTCCAATGATCTTCTATATTTTGATTTGTGTTTTTTAATCTCTCCTAGAGGACCCATGATACCCTTGTAGGTACATATATACACGATAGATGAAATTTTGTTAAATTTCTCTATTTGAATCTAAATTCTTCTTTTTGTAATGTATTTTCTTTTTGAAATCTAGACAATGCAAAGTGTTGAGTCATTTAGGTTTCTTCCATGACCAAATTTTTTTATATGTTTTCACATCTCCTTCTTGGAATTTATGCTCATAATTTCACAAGACTTCCAAGGAATGATGAATTATAAATTCCTTCCTCTTATGATACATATGATTATCTAATTTACTTTTATATTGACCATAAGCCTAAGATCCCTCAATGTGTGTATGTTTTAAGTGGTGATGTAATTTATATTTGACATCTCTATATTCAGTGATGTCATTCTATAAGCATAATTTTATGTTTTTCATGCTCACAACATCTATGTATATGTTTTATGTGTTGATCATATTTCTCTATCCCCCTTCTTTTTCTTTATAATAAATTGCATTCTTTTCATCATGTAACTATTTTAAGGGGGGCTCTTATTGAACACACCTCACTTTTATAATCTCTAAGGAATTTTTTATTTTTGCACTCTTTGTAGTATTGGTAGCATATGAACCACCTACCATAATGCATCTTGTTAGCCTATAC